>JACEGR010003045.1:0-113492 GCA_014170235.1 Listronotus bonariensis | reverse complement strand
TCAAAATCCGTTGAGTGGTTTTAAAGATCTAAGCATACATACAGACAGACCAAAAAAGCGACTTTATTTTATACCATGTAAAGATAATAATATTATGGCATGCACTAAATAATTTTTAGTTTTCAAACAAAAACATTTATAAGTAATATTCGGCAACATCTACATTAGATTTATTTGGGTAGGCACATACTATGTAGGTAGTGCAATATTAACCTTAAATAAATAAATAATTGGAGACGACGCTGATAAATTTATTATGGCATCTTGCGGCTGTTTTGGAGACTAGGTAAAACAACGGTGACATCTATTTTCGAGGTTTCGCATAAGCCCCAAAGGAGCAATTCCAGCGCCATAAAGCGTTTTCCGTGTGTAACTACAAGATTTGACCTCAGCGCCAACTGGTGCCCATTACGAAAAAATAGGCTCTTAAGCGGTTATACGGGGTCTTATGAACGTGAAACATCTAGTTAAATAAAATAGATCGTTGCTTATATTACATGTTTCTAATGTAATCGAATTTTAGAAAAACAGAAGAATAAACATGGAGTTCCATTTAAAATATCAAGGCGCGCTTGTGGCGGCTTCGGTTGTATCGGCAAGCGTCGATCACCGGAGTTAAGCAGTGAAATGCGCGCCCATAATTTGGATGGGTGTCCGGCGACAGCGGTGTTTCGGGCAGCGGCACGCGGTGTTCTGCTCGGGGATGCGGACCGAGCAACAACCATCCAAGTTATGAAATGAATGGTGTGTGAATGAGAAGGAGTAGGGGTCAAGGTACAATCAGCCTTCAGGCTGCAGTGCACCACCTAGGGGGCGGTCGTCGGACCTGGGTGGGATGACCCCGAAAGGGTGAAAAAAAAATAACAAAGTTGCGCTTTATTGAAAAATCGGCCATTTTGTTTTTGTGTTGACGAAATGTCACAACCAAATGGCAAGGATATGATAACAAATTTATTTGCGATCAAAATGGGTCAAAATGTAGTTGGGCACCTTGTAGTAATAAATATGGAATTAGAAATACAGTACCTTAAGAAAAACGTTTTAAATATCGCAAAATAAATATATTTTTTCGGCAAATCCAGACACTTGACTTAAAACAGGACACTGTAATATGATACTTGGAGGGTAGCAATAATAACTTATTTTACGTACCAAAAAAAAAAGATTTTCTTAATAAAAATAACCTCAGAAACCAGAAGTAACACATGCTGAAAATTTTATTTCCTAGGCAATTAAAATTACCAAAACAATAAAAACATTGGAAGTTGCCAAGCTACGGGGTCGGTTTAATAAGTACTTAGCCTTACCGCCTTTACTATCAATCGAATCAGACGCGTATTTTTTATTCGACCGCGTGTGAAAACGGATATGTGCGGATTTTAGAAAGATGGAAAAAGAGCAATATTGGTCGGTAATTCAAATCTTATTTTTGAAAATCAACTAATCAATCAAATCAAATGCTGCACTTTTCTCCTTCGATGGCGACCGTGCAATTTTTATTTTTTATAGAGGTCGATAAAAAAGCTTCGAAAGACACCTGGCCGAAAAAGTGATCGTATGTGGCCAAGTGAACTGGATTTCTACCAGCTAAAAAAATTTCCTTCCTCTTAGGGTACGCTTCAACCACTGGAAACCGCTTTCGCATTACTTCAGTGGAGAAGCTGATCTTTTTATCTTAGTTCCTAATTCACCTATCTAATTCCTTGCTCTATCGACTTTCCATTTCTTTTGTTTGTATAATTTTTCTTATTATTCCATAGGCGTGTTCCCAGGTGTCCTTGGACGTGCATAGACTTGTCATCATGTTTCCTACATTAAATTCTAAGCCTGTCTGCTCGGTATATGATCGTCTAGCCTCCTCCCATCTAGGACAGATGAATAGGGTATGTGCGGCATCATCGATGTTGTCGCAGTAGTTGCACATCTCCGTTTCAGCCCTTCTTCTATCATAAAGATACCTTCTGAAGCATCCATGCCCTGATAGTGCCTGGGTCAAGTAGTAGTCCCCTTCTCCATACGGTCGATCGTTCCATGTCCGTATTACTGGTATAAGCTTGTAAGTCCAGCGGCCTTTAAATGAGGATTCCCAGCTATTCTGCCATCTTTCCAACATATTCTGTTTGGCTACATGTGACTCCACTCCTGTGTATTTTTCATGTCATTCAGTTATCATAAACTCTATAGGTGGTATGCCTGCTATTACGCCCACGGCTTCTGTTGATATAGTGCGGTATGCACTACATATCTTTATAGACATAAGCCTCTGAATTCTAGCCAGTTTCTTTGTATGTTTTTTGTTTGTAGTAATTTTGTGCCAAACAGGGGCTGCATATAGCATTTGGGAGTGGACTACTCCTGCCATAACTCTTCTTTTTGACGCTCTTGGTCCTCTAATATTAGGCATGAGGCAGGCCATTGCCGCTACAGTCTTCTAGACTTTGTCGCAAGTACGTTTGATATGATCTGTAAAGGTGAACGCAGTATCAAGCCATACGCCAACATATTTAATTGCCTTGCTGGGTTTTACTTCTGTGTCTTGAATGTTAAAAACGATAGGTCTGATTTTTCTTTTGGTCGTTAGAAGTACCGCCTCCGTTTTAATTGGAGCGAGGGTTAATTGATTTGCTGTTAACCAATTTGAGACTCGTGATAAGGCTATGTTTGCTATATCTATCAGAAGTTGCTCACCTTTTGCAACAACGGTCAATGCAATATCATCAGCAAAGCCTATTAGGGTTACTTCCGCCGGTACTTTAAAAATTAGTTTACCAAGTTTCAACGCGGTCGCACGTCGGTTTTTAATGAGCCACGCCAAGGAGCTGCAAAAACGGCTACCACGAAGGATAACGTAACTAAAAACCACGATCTCGAATTGGCGGATCGTCGATTAAAGGTGGGCGAGATAGCTGAGATAACAGGCCGCTCAAAAGACGGGATTTGTCATATTCTTCATGAAATTCTGGGCATAAAAAGCTTTCGGCGGGAGGGGTGCTGTGTTAGCTCACTCCGGACAACAAGCGCAACCGTGAGGGTTCTGCGCAGTGTTTGATTCTGTTTAAGCGCAACCCGAAAGAGTTTCTGTGTCGTTTCGTGACCTTCGACGAAACGTTTATTGGTATACACTAGAGACCAAGGAAGAGGCGAAACAGTGCACTTCACCCAGTGAACGTGCTCCGAAGGCAAATACTATTAATCGGTCGGAAAGGTGATGGCCACCGTTTTTTGGTATTTACAAGGTCGATACCTGAGAAAGGCAAAACGGTCACAAGGCTCTACTATGCCGGCATATTGGGTCGATTCGACGACGAATTGTAGGAAACGGTCCCAATGGACAAAAAAGGTGCTCATCCACCATGACAACGCACCGGATCACACCACCGCCGTTCCCATGTAGTACAGGAAATGAAGCATTTTGCTTGGCAATTTTTGCTCCTGCATCAATCGACTAGAAATTTTAACAAAAGATAAGAAATAGCCCAACGTACAAAACCTATATCAAACCAAAGGGCGCCAAAACCCTGAGAGTGGTTTCCACCCCTCCTAGGGGGTGGAAATTTTTATTACATTTTAATAACAGAAATCGATTGAAAAAGAAATTCTATGCAAAAAATGTTTCGTATGTTTTTTTGTAAAACTAATACTTTTCAAGTTATTCGCTATTAAAAGTAATAATTGTTCAACAAAAAAAAAAACACGTTTTTAATGGGATTTTCGCGAATAACTCGAAACCTATGCATTTTAATTGAAAAAAAACTGTAGAAAGCAAAATTGTAGGTTTTAAAATAATGAACTAAATTGTTTTATTGTAATTTTTATACGACCAATACGAACAAAGATAAGGAGTGTTAATGGTAACCTATTTTCCTTAAATGTAAAATTTGATAGATTTAGTAAGTAAGTAAAATAACGGAAAAATGCTGCATATTTTAAAGAAAACTCAAAGAATCTTTTTGAAGTGCCTCATGGAGCCTTTTTTTTAAAGGAGTTCTAGCATAAAAATTAAGTGAGTTATGATAAAGATAAGGTTCGTGTTTAATTTTTTTACGAAAAAATTAAATAAGACAAGCCCCTAATTACCTCCTAATTAAAATTGATGTTTACCCTTTTTTCAGTTCTCTTTATACAGGTATTAATCATACATCCAAGAAGTGTGACCAATTTTAAATGCTTAATTTCAGGAAAATTTAAGCTTAAAGTGAAAAACGATAATTTACAATTTATATTTTTCACCCTTTTTTTCTAAATAACTCCGAAATTCTGAAGATTAAAAAAGATAAAAATTTAAATTGCCGTTTAATTAGTGAATAATTTTTTTCTTTTAGTAAGTTTTTGTACAGTGAATATTTGGGAAGATGTAGTCCTTTAAAACCCTCCATTTACGAACGAGCAGTACCCTTTTCGAGCCCTTTAAACTCGCCCCAAAAACCAAAGGATCCTTAAGAATTTTATTTACACAGCCTTGTAGCCCTTAAAAAACCCTACAAAAACTTATCAAAAAAACTTTCTCTCATTAAAAACAAAGGAGATACGTTGAAAAAACAATCAATTTTTCTTCAAAAAATTCGAATAGGCCATTTCGGAGCATAAAAATCTACATAAGAATTTTAAAAGATTAAAGTCAACTTTAATTAGGGCGGTAGTTAGGGGTTTGTTTTATTTATTTTTACTGGCCTGATTTTTATCATAACTTACTCAATTTTTAAGCTAAAAACTTTTTCTTTTTTTTTTAATTCTAATTATGTACTTTAAAAAAGGTTACATAAATTTTTCTTACAAAATGCAGAATTTTTCCGTTATTTGACTTTGAATCTATTAAATTTTGGATTTGAAAAAAAAATCCAACAATTAACACTCCGTTTCTCAGTTTGTATTGAGTCGTAAAAAAATATAACAAAATAATATTGTTTGTCTTTATAAAACCTATAAATTTGCTTTCTACAGTTCTTTAATTATATGCATACTTTTCAAGTTATTCGCGAAAAACCCTTTAAACCGCTTACTTTTGCGTCGAAAAATTGTTACTTTTAATCGCAAATAACTTGAAAAATATTAGTGTTGTAAAAGCAATGTATAGAACATTTTTGCTTAAAATTACTTTTTCAATCGATTTCTGTTGTTAAAAATGTACCCTAAGAGGCATCCACCCCCAGGGTTTTGGCGCCCTTCGGTTCGATATAGGTTTTAATCCTTGGGCTATTCCCTACCTTCTGTTAAAATTTCAAGTCAATCCATGTAAGACCAAAGAATTTCTTGGTTTTACCTTTTTAGAGCTTTATTTCCTGTACTAATGGCCAAATTGGTAAAATTGCGCTATGAACTTCTGCCCCATCCACTGTATTCTTCTGATTTAGCCTGGTTTCCACTTGAAAAAGTCAGTCGCAGGGCAGAAATTTGAGTCGAATGAGGAAGTCCTCGACGCCACAGAGGCCTTTGCAGACCACGAGAAAACGTATTTTTCAGACAGGTTACAAAAGTTGGGGCATCGCTGGGTTAAGTCCCTCGAGCCAAAAGAAGAATGTTGAGAAATAAATCGATACTTTTCCAGACTGCCCTCGTACAATGTTAGCTGTTACCTTCTTTGAAAAATAAAAAAAAGTATAATAAGCTATATTTTTATAACGAGAGCGAGAGATTCGAAGTCTGATATAAAGAAAACAATCGGCAAATAGTAATAAAAAACATTTAAGGAAGTTGAATGTCTTTCTTAACACCAAATTTGTTCAATATAGTTACCCTAATTTGCAAACCTTGTAACTCCAGAATTAATTAAAATCGAGGTGTTTGTGCACATAATATTATGACTATTAACTAACAATTAATTTAATACAATGTGTCCACTTAAAACTAATTATTTTTTTTATTATTAATTTTACGAACAAAAGTTATTCTTTATATGATATTTTTTCTGTGTCTTTATAAATATTTCTGCATGGTCTTAAACCTAAAATGCAATCATAAGATATTATTTATTACTTCAGTAATTTACGAAGTACCTACTTTAAAAAATATGAATTTTGCTAACAGGAAAATACCTTTATTTTCCATAATATCAAGAATTTGTATTAAAAAAGATGTTTAGAATTAAAAATAACTTTCCAGTATGCAATTTTGTTTGCGACTTCGCTGTTTTGGCAGTTTTTAATCTTTCTTTACATATTACATTTCGAAACAAATATGTACTTATGTACAAACTGGGAAATAATGGTATGTTTCTCATAAGCAAAATTTGCTATGCAGTTTTTTAATACATATACGTATTTTAAACTTACCTCATGATCTTTGTAAAATGGCTCTTTAATATTTTCAGGAACTTTGTTGTTAAACGCTTTGGAGAGAAGCCACTTTATAGACGCCCTTTGTTTGGCCTGAAAAAAATCTTAATTAATATAATATAAAGAATTATACTTAGTAATAGTAAATTAAAAAACCCATGTATTTTTTGAGATACACCATGACTTTTCACATAATGTGTCTTCAAGAGTTGGTCGGTTTTCACAAAAGGTGTTCAGAAACCTATTTTCCGAAAATGTGCAAAAATGTGGTAAAACTGTAGGTATGGAAAAGCCGTCATCCCTTGGGTACATTTACTCGAGGTTATATATTACTTTTTCACGGCCGTTAAAAAAATGCAGTATTTTTAATCTTTAACATGAAGTTAAAGTACTTCATTCTAGTACACTACATAAAGTGTTAAAAATGTAACTTTTTTAACACCAAAGCTTTTTCACACTTTGAATTAGTGTTTTGTTTCAATGTCTACCAAAATAAACTTAAATATCAATTTATGCAATGTAACAGTAAACGCGACATCAACTGAAGCAAACGGTCAAGTTACCTTCGATTTCATCATTATTTTTTTTAGTTCATGTGTTACTAGTTTTAAAATTTGACAGTTTGCAAATAAATTTAATAGAAAAAATTAATAGTAATAATGAATTTGGATGACTGAAAAATTAAAAGGAATTTATTCTGTTTTATTATTATTTCTACAAAAAGTAAGTACATACAATTTTTTAAAATTAAATAATAAATGCATAGTTATAAAGAGGATAATTGTCTCTTAAAAAAACTTAATATTAATAAATTTAAATAAATAAAACATGTTTAAAATAGTATTTTGGAAAAATTTTATACGTTTGTGGAAAAAATATAGTATATAACATATGTATAAAGTGTCTTTTTTACTTATGGGATTGCCGGACCCGCCTAACGGCTGGTGCTGTCAAACTTCCCATTCTTGAAAGAAGTATCACTTTATTCACTTTTTACATAAATTACTATTAAACATTAAAGATAAGTGGAAACTTAGAATAAGTAATTTCTTTTACCCGGGGTAAATGTTGCTTTTCGCCTAGATAATGTCAATTTCAGAAATATTTTTCAAACCTTAAAATGTGACCATTACATACAAGATTGTAACTAAAAATTTGAATACCGATTAAAAGGGGTATTATGAAAGGGTTTTTAATAATAGGTGAATACAAGTAATAATGGTAGACACTAAACCTAAAGCCAATAACCTTTTTACAGATATTAACAGTAGATAACAGTTTAAATAATATGAACATAATAAATCAACGTATTAATAGTTATGACTTTTGACTACAGGCATACAAATAATATCCGAGTTGAATATTGATAGGAATAATTTACCTTTAAGCAGCAAACTTCCTTAAGGAGATTTATATCTGCACATAAATACTTTAATAATAAAATTTCCGCATGGTATACATAATGTGCGTAATTATAGGTTTGAATAAACATAAATCTAAATACCTTTTTAATTCTAGACGAGTTCACAAATGAAATAACAAAACAAATAACGGATTTCGAGTGGTTTTATTTTATTTAAATTTAAATTAAATTAAAATATTTTATTAAGTTTTTAAACGTTATGAGCACGTTTAAATAAGCAAGCGCTATTAATATCAACGGTCGACAAGCTATGTTATAAACCCTTTTCAATGTATTAGGGTATTAGTTTTAAGGTATATGTTAAAGGAACTTTTTAGTACTTTTCTTTCACTACCATATAGTCCCTATTTAGGAGAAAGTACACAACTTAAAATTAAGCAGTTATAATTTCTTTTAAAACGTTTACTGTAAAGAAACCTTGTAATGATGTCAAATATTTTCTTTTATTTTTTAGAACACCTTGTATAAAAATATAAAAATCTGTACAAATCTTTAAAATTCCTTTAAAAAATAGAATTAGAATTGGAGAATTCATCAACGTTTACATACAGGGTTGGTCCGTATATTTAGACAGCGCCTATCTCGTTTACTGTACAAAGTAGAAAGAAACATTAAATACAAAAGTTTTAGAAAATTATCTAAACCGTCGAAAAAATATATTTTTGCGTGAAGAATAAAAATTTAGTTTTTTTAAATGAAACACCCTGTATATTATGTCACCATTAAATCGGTTTTTTAAAAATCTTTACAAAAATACCACATTTGATATATCTATCTTTAATAGTTTCAAAAATATGGCCATTTAAATCTGGGTATCATTTCCATTACATCTAAAGTCTCACCAGGGCCATATTATCAATTAGGCTGACTAGGCTACAGCCTAGGGCGCCATGAAGAAAAAAGGAAACATTTTTTTGCTCTTGGTGGAAAATAGGCAAATAGGCGCTCCGGGAATTCTAGCCTAGGGCGCCCAAACAGTTAATACGGCCCTGAGTCTCACCTATGTCTCTCCTTAGTGCCGTAGGTAGGATAATGGAAATTATATTTACTATTTTTAAGATTCAAGTGGTAATTTTTCGAAAACTATTAAAGATAGATATATTAAATGTGGTAATTTTGTAAAGCTTTTTAAAATACCTTTTAAAGGTGACATAATATCTACAGAGGATATTACATTTTAAAAAGTTTTAAAAAATTCACTACACAATTTGGGCTCACTTTGTATCTGCAAATACATTCAAAAACTTTTGTATTTAAAGTTTCTTGCTACCTTGTTTATTAAACAAGATAGGCGCTGTCTAAATATAGGGACCAACCCTCCACATTATTGTTCCTTACGGATTTCATCTTCTTTTTTTTTGTTAATTTTTTACATTATGCAAAATACTTGGCTTAAGGCAGCGAATTTAAAAAAATATATATTTAAAACTATTAAATTTTTCTTTGAATTTTGCTTCCTCTTGCCCGTTATTTAAGTTGTAATGCGTAATGTAAAAAAATGACAATTACATTTTTTAACTCTCATGCTTTAACTTTAAATTTTGACATAAAATTTAATTCTCTACAACAAAGTAGTTAAGCCCTGGGCATTTTTCATACTTTTTAGATATAACTCGCCCTGTATAATACTAAATAAAGTAAAATTTTGTATTTATTAGTTTTGGACCATGCAACCAGTTTTCCCAAAAAATCGTTTTAAAATTCAAAAATTTTTGGTCCATTTGTAACACCTATCCTGGGATACACTGTATAAAGATACTCAGTACACAAACCTAAACCCAAAACAAAACCACCACACAAAACCAAATTTCAATTTGTGTAAAAAAAACACGTCTTCATTTTCGCAAAACATTTATTGTCTGTTATATCAAGGAAAATATTGTATTTTGGGGCGCTGATTACGAATTTGAAAGATTCTTTTTTTTTGAAAAGTTTGGTTTCTGAGATATCCCTTATTAGGGTTAAAAATCAAACCAACCTTATATTTCCTCCTCTTTTTACACACAATTCTTTATATTAAGCTAAAGTTGCCCACAATATTACCATGTGTGTGAAAAAAGGGGTAAAATACGTTAAAAAGTTAAATATTGTGCGTTATTTTAGCTTTATATCAAGAATTGTCTGCAAAAGAAGGGGAAATAAAGTAAAAATACCGAAAATTATTTCGAACCAACCAAATTTACCCAAAATTGGAGATGCACCCACTTGCGAGACAACTACATACTTATCTTTATCAGTTTCGGAAATATGACCATCCACATCTTAATTTTTAACACTTTTATTAACTTGGGTTGTAACTATCTATCTATCTATCTATCTATCTATGTAACGGAATCTTTGAGCCTAATTTTAACCAACTTCCAGCTATTCGATTTCTTTGAAACTTTGCACACGTGTCAAGGACCGATGAAGATGCAATAATTTAAAAACAGTATCCCGTTATCTTTTTTGAATCGCCAGGAAAAAAAATTCCATTATATTATAAAAACAACACCTAGGACGCCATCTGTTGGCAACATTTCAAACTTTGCTATTAAATGAAGAAGAAATTTTTAGTTTTTACACAATTTGGTTAGTTGCACCATGAGTGTTTAATTTTTATGAAAAATAAAAATATAGGGTTAGTTGCACCATTAGTTCAAGGATTAAATAATAAAAATTACATTATGTGTAATGTATACATAATACATAATGTGCAATTAATAAAAATTAACATTCTTTTTTTGGATCGCCAGGAAAAAAAATTTTCCTTTATATTATAAAAATATAAAAACAACACCTAGGTTGCCACCTGTTGGCAACATTTCAAACTTTGCTATTAAATGAAGAAGAAATTTTTTAGTGGGTTGCAATATATTGGCAACGGTCCAAACATTGCCTGGATTGCCATCTGTTGGCAAAATTTCAAACTTTGCTACTTAATGAAGAAGAAATTTTTAGTGAGTTGCAATCTGTTGGAAAAATTTTAAAATTTGCCACTCTTGTTCATTAAAAATTTTTTCGCCATTTTGTCAAGAGTAGCAGAAACTAAAAAATGAAAAATAATTAATAGTTTAAAAAACTAAAAAAACACGCTTTTATATGCAACCGAACTAAAAATTAGAAAATAATTTTTCATTAAAAAAAATATTGTCATTTCATAGTAAAAAGCGTGGGGTGATAAATATATTAAATGTTATAATTATTATATTTGCAAATATCTATGATGGAAAAGTTATGAAAAAATAGTAAAATGCACCCCACGCTTTTTACTATGAAATGACAATATTTTTTTAATGAAAAATTATTTTCTAATTTTTAGTTCGGTTGCATATAAAAGCGTGTTTTAGTTTTTTAAACTATTAATTATTCCAATATGTTTGCATTACCTATAGCGTATATTACGACCATCATAATTAAATTGCATTGTTTTCTTTAAAAATGTGTATTTTCATTTAGAATAGAGATACTGATATAAATTAAAAAAGAAAATGGTAAGAAAATATTGGGCTTTAAAATTCAATACACTGGTAAAAAATTGTGACATGAAATTATTCCACAGGGTGTTCGTAAATTTGGGTCAAAATGAAACATTTGGATCTTCCCTGTATAACCTCTAATCCTATAAAACTTTTTTCAATCTCCATATTAAATAATAATCTTGATAAAAGGAGCTACAAAATCAAAACATAATTAAAACCAGTCAAAAAACCAAAAAGTTAGTATTTAAGATTAAATTTGAACATTTTTTTGTCGAGGAGTGTATTTTTGGTTTTCCATTTTTAGGTTGTGAGTGATCCGAAACATATTTTAATGAAATAAATTGTTCACAATTAACCAGTAAATATTTACCCAGTACATTTTTTTATTATATTTTAAAACGTGTTGCGTAGCCTAGTTCTAATAAATAGTTACTTTTTATACAGATGCACCTGCAGATAATGTACCGCAACAAGTTAAGTAATAAAAATTCTTCTAGGACGAGCAAATAATGCATACCTCGAGGCTGAGAAAGTTATACAAATAACAAATTTTAAGGCGAGGAAAGCCAAAGTATAAATTCAATAAACACTTAGAAATCTTTAAAATAATTTGCGTGATAATAACATGGTATCTATAGGAAATATCTTCGGAGGCCACAATTACAATAGATTTTGTCTACCTACAATAATTAAATGTTACTGCCAAGAATAAAGGAGAATGTGTGAACTAGAATTTTATTTATTATTTAAGAGGATCAGGCAAGTAAAAACTAATAATACCATTAGTTAACTTAAAAATAATAATTTATTCATTAATCTAAGTAAGTATAAAAATAATTTACAAAAGTTTCTTTAAGTTGTGAGACTAAAGAGGTGTTTTTATGTTTCTTCATTTATTTTCTTTTCCGCAATCATAAAGGTCAAAGCACACTAGGCGCTCGGATCTCGGTAAGCTCACGGACCGATCAAATATTTTACATGCTTTTTAAATAAATGACCTTGAATGACATTTAAATAGCATGTAGGAAATTTGATCGGTCTATGAGCGCACTGAGACCTGAGCTCCTAGTGTGTTTTAACCTTAACAATCAGTTCTGGTCAGATTAGCAAAGGTAAGCAAACCTAGTTGCCTGCCGCAAAAGTTGAACTACTTGTTGGATTCCCTAACAAACTGTAGGCAACTGTAGGTTTGAGCCATTTTATGTTGTTAATACGGTTCAAAAAATTTTAAAAACATTATATTTTCTTGCTAAATGGTGACGTCATATACGTCACGTATTTAACCGTGTTTAAATACATCGCGGACAATGGTTTAAAAACAATATAGTTATCTTTGTCAAACAGGCGTATGCATCGAGCTCATTAAAAACTTTGTTTCGGCCATTATTCGTATGCTTTAATCATGGATGTACTAAATGGCAAGTGAAAAATTTTATTATTCAGTGTAAACTAAAGTACATATTAACCCTAAAAAATTAAATCATAATCATAACCCAAAAGCCTATTACGCTGTGACGCAACGGTTCGAAAACCTACATTTTCATGATTCTTATGTTTGTATTGTCATTTTCGAATACGGTTTAAACCACTCCGACGAATACGGTTAGCAAGAAAATTTGACTTTGATCCCGAAGACATTACAAGCCTCTAGAGTTCGGCCACGGGATTTTCCGTCCGACCAATTAACGAACAGTTAAAGTCAAGGAAGATAAACTTTTTAATAAGGAGCGCTCGATTTTTTATATTTGTGCGAAAATAAAGGAAAAAATATGTTTGTGACGTCACCTTTTGCCATAATATTTTTTTATCTGACAAAATAAAACAATACTTACATACCATAAAAATAAAATCACTAAAAAACATTTAAAGAAATGTATTTTACCCTTAATAATGTCAGTGACCCCTGTTTACAGGTTTTAAAATTCTCTGTAACTGCAGTACTAATAACTACTCAATTTAATTAAATATTTAACTAAACAGTAAAAACTAAACACATATAAGTCCAACGACTAAAAGGAAAAAAAATAACACCAAAACCGAAAAAACCTTTCAGTACGATTGTAAACAAAGAATTACGGGAAAAGATACGTCTCAAAATTTAGCAAACATAGGCTTAAATGGGATCGAGCGCTCCTTATTAAAAAGTTTATTTTCCTTGACTTAAAGTCACGCGATGTATGAAACTTTCTTGAAACCTGAATACAAAAGATTTCGTTTTATTTAAACAGAAAACATTATTTAGATATACCTATTTTTATATAAAGTAAGTCCAGTATTTAAACTAAACTTTAAAATATTGAATTAAATATAATTTAAAGACTACAGTAAAAAGTGCCGGAACCGATAATTTGATTGGTTTGAAGCAAATAAAAAAATATTTAACTAACCATGACATCCCCCCATGTGACAGTTTTGCATGACCGCCTGTGGCGCTTTAAACCAATCAAATTACCGGTTCCGGTACTATTTACTGTAGTCTTTGGATAATAATTCAATATTTTTAACTTTAGTTAAAATACTGGACCCACTTCTATATAAAAATAGGTATATCTAAATAATGTTCTCGGTTCAAATAAATTAAAATATTTTGTAATTTAGGTTTCGAGGAAGTTTTACGCATCACGTGACTTTAGTCTTTTTGGTCGGACGGAAAAGCCGGTGGCCGAACTCTAGACGCTTGTGAAGACATTCACTATCATTACCCCTAAGCTTTTTAAATTTATTTAATGTTATATTCCTAACCAAAAGTTACTAAATCAAATTAATACTATTACTTATAAAGTTTGGCGAAATAAGATTGCTTTTGGTTAAATAAACAGCATAAAAAAACAATTAATTGGGATTTTAATATGTAAACTGGATATTTTAAAATGGAATGATTTTTTATTTTTTATAAAAAATTTATTAGCAGCATAGGCATAGCATATAGGATATATTAAAAAAAAGTTTAAACATAACTTTTCAATTATACAAGATAAAAAATATTTTTTTATATTTGTAGATAATTTAAGCTAATTTCTGGGAGTAATTTAATAAACAATTATAGTATTTCTTATACAGTAAGGACCGAAAGTTAAAGTGACCACATTTTCAATCATACAAAGCGGAACAAATGGGATAAGATAAAGAATGGCCTTTTTTCCACAAAATTTTTGAAAAGCAAAAAAAACAGGTTCTCACCTCCGCTGTAACGTTTCAATAGGAAACTTGGTGATAAAAATTTTTCGTATGTCACTAAAAGACAAAAAAAGGTCCTCACTCCTTTGTATTATGTATATTGTAAACTCATTTATTCCCGGTCCGCCAGAAAGCGGGACTGTATCGTCAAAATCGGGACGGGAAGTTCCTGGTAAGTGCACATTTATTTTTTTTTATTATTATATTCTTATATTATTGAGCAATTATATTTATTATTTATTATATTAGCTATATTATTTAGCACTTTATTAGTTTTGGACAATCCAAAATTGGTATCCAGGTAAATATTAAAAAACACTATTTTGTAATAAGTGTAGTATTAACTTTATTTTTTAAAGTTATAGAATATTTTTCAGGATATACCAATACGGCGCCTAGCTGTCACATTGACATTTAAAGTATTTATTAGTATCTCATAAATAAAGACTTTGCTCTTATACTTTCGTTGCAAATTTTATAAGAATAGGTATAGCGAACGTTAAAACTTTAGGTCCTCAATATATACCCACCTTTTAAGCAAAGGTGAAACATTGATTAAATATATGAATTAAGTAAACCAGAGTATTAAAAAACATCTTTGAATTAAACATAATCAAAGACCTTACTTCCATTATCTTTATAATTAGTAACTTATACCGATAAAAACTACCGAATCTTTTTAAAATAATATTATTACATCAAAAGTTTTGAAATCATAAACGGACACAAGATTTATGAAATTATTATTTCAATAACTAAATTCATTTTCTTCTAGGCAATAATACCTTTTATTGTAAAATGTGTCTTAAAGGTAATTTGTATCACCATGTGTTGTTACTTTTATAAATACATAGCAGATACAGCTGGTCGGATTTTCTTTTCTTTAGGATTATATTCAGCTTTTTCCATCCAAGCGCTATTTATCTAAGGTAAGTTATTACTGATATGTCACGTATTAAATATGTAACAATCTGATTAAAATGAACAAAAATATACCGGCGCCATCCTTTAAAAACAAATTTATATTTTGGTATTTTACAAAAACAATGCATCTTTTTGTAACATAACAAAATAAATAATTTTATTTTTTATTTTAAAATAATAAATTAACCGACATACAAACATGGTGTTTCTCAGAGGTGTACACAGTAACATCATCTTATTTAAAATAAAAATATAATAAATATTGGTATGTCAGCACTCTAAAAAACTAAAGAGAATTTAAATATATCCTAAAAGTTAAGGAACTGAATAATGATCCATCAACTTAAATTTAATTTTGCATGTCTTAAAATTGAATATCCCAGTGAAATAAGGTTGCGTGAACGGCAATATTAAAGAAAAAATATTGAAATCAATACAATAAAACTATTTTTAGAGTCTAGAAAAGTGAAATTAGAAGAGGATATAACTGCTAATATAACATAAAAACATCATTTTATTTAAAGTTATTACTTACATTGTATATTGTCTCGAGAACTTTTTAGTATTAACCTTACTTTAAAATTAAATTTTGTAAAGAAAACTACATATTTAAATATGTACCGGAATAATTTTGTTAAATCAATATTCCAGTTAAGAAAACATGTAGCTACAAGCACATGTAAAGGGTTAGTGTTCATTTTTCAAGTAATAAATTCTTACAAGAAAGGCTAAATTAAAGTGGAGTAAAATAAAACAAAGAAACTTATTTAAAAACAAGTTACATAATATACTTGTTATTTTAATGCTTTAAAAGTTCAAAAATTAAATAGTAATATGCAGATATATCTTAAGGTAAATCATTACTAATAGTTATTTATACAGTGAGGATCTAGAGGCCGCTTCCCCTCCCCTCCAAAAATCTGAAACGGTCGGTATATTGTGTTAAAATACAAGAATAAATAAGCAAGGTCTGCAATTTTGACATATCATTAACAACTTTTAATGTCAAAGTGACAGCTCGGCACACTTTCGCATTATTCTTTTACATCGAATTGGTGGTCGAGCCATGCCTGGATTTAAAAGTCTTTTTAGGTCTCGAGGCCAGATTTACAATGATAAAGGAAAGTGGAGCAAATTAATTCGGAAAAATTCAAAAGCACTTAATGCCTCCCAAAAATATAGAAAGTATTTTTGTCAAGCTGAGTCTATTGTTTTATGTATGTATATGTCCTTGTTTAAATAAAATAGGTTTTCCTACTTACATATCTTTGTTTCTTTTTCCCCAAACTTTAAGTGTAGCATAGGTAAAACTATGTTACCTTTTTTGAGAAGGTTTATTTTACGATCAGCTGTAATTTAAACCGTATTATTTTAGACTCATATTAGTGCAATTTTATTAAATATAAAACTTTTTGCTTTTGATTTTCGGAAACTAGGTTCCTGAATATGCTTTCTAAATTGTGCTACCCAATCTTTTCAACATATTTATTTTTTGGCTGTGACCTTGATTATACTTATGTTTTTACGAAACTCATAATCCATATTGTAAGGTATTGCTGTAAGACAGCTCATAAAACCTTTAACTTTAATTCAATAAATTTTATGTTAAAATCTTCCCATATTACGTTGAGTACCCATGAGCAAAAGCTAAATTAGAAGAAGAATAATTTTTCCTAACATATTTACGGAACTTTTTATTACGATATTGCAAAGTTACAAGTTTAATTATTGCCCCGCATTCCCCTACATTTCACCAGCAAGACGCACGGCTAATGGCTCGTTGCGGTCATGTGTGGCCAGACCTTTATGCTCAATGCATTTTCCAATTCTGAAAACTTAAAGTTCAATACTATTAAAAAAACAATAATATTGCTATAGCTCGATTAGCCCAGCCGCACGGTGTTTTCTCATATTTTGCATAATTTCCAAACAAATAAAAAGTACGTTATCCAAAAATAGACATAATGTATATGTATGTTTACCTACGTCTTTTATACTTGGACGCTTCCTGTTTCTTACGTTAGTCTTGCAATATTTATGGTGCCATGCTCCAGCCCGAATGAGCTAAATTAAACGTCTCGCGACCTCATTGTTATTTATTTAAAGTCCATAACCTACAAAGTTACAAGTTACGAAATTTTACGAACAAAAGGAAGTAATTTTAAGTGAACATTACATTATTGTGTCATATTCGACAAAAATAGTTAGGCAAGAAATTCTATTAGTTGAGAGCCCGTGGCTTTTAAATATTATTATTAAAGCGATAAATTTGTGGAAAATGTTTTTTTATATATTTATAAAAAGACATCAAAATATCTTTTAAAAAAACGTTACATTGTAATTGGAACACTAATACCAGTGTTTACTTTTGCAAAATTCGAATCACAGATACCCTGTGTTATATCGTATCGGTCATTTGTAAAGATATATCCGCCAGTAATACAAAAACAAAACAAGCACTATTGGTCACCCAAATGTTTACATGCCGGCTTTCGCGTTAAACTGCCTACTTTCCATACATTGCCTATAAACGACTTCATTTAGCTAATTCTACAGACTGTCCACTGATGGGGTTAACAAAAGGACAAATGGACCAAAAGTTTTATTTTTCGAAAAAAGTCATTCTTCATAAAAAATTTGTCTTGTAAAAAATACAATTCACGAAGATAAAATATTCATCTTGTAAACAAGGTTTGCAAAAACTTAAAAAACATGATTTTTCTTTAGAAGTTAACTGGGTACATTTATTTTTTATTTTTAAGCAACATATCAATTTTTTAGCATTTTAAATAACTTTATTATTGTTACAGATGTATCAAATAGTTTCATGAAATTGATTTTTGAGTTATCAAAAATTAATTATTTTTACATTTTTATAATAAAATGACCTAAAAACAGGTATGCTTTTTGAACACCCGCTTTGTTCAAATTCCTACAAAACACTATTTTTCAGCTCAAAAGGAATGTGATGATCAAGGCATTTTCGCGAAATTATGAAGTTCAATAAAATTTTGTATTATTGTTTTTATCGATAACAAACATTATTCTAAATAAATTTTCCTAATGACATTTTTACTCAAAAATAAAAAATAAAGGTAATTTATTCTTGGAGAAAAAACATGTTTTTTAGGTTTTTGCGAACCCTGTATACAAAATCTAACATTTTCTCTTTGAAAATCCTTTTTTACAAGCAAACATTTTTTATGAGGAATAACTTTTTTTAATGGCATTTTTGTCAATATGTCCTCTTGTTAACCTCATCTGTGGACAGTCTGTATATAACCCAAAACGTCGGAACGCGCTTTTAGCCTTAACCATAGATCTTTCATACTCAGTTGCTAGTAGTATTTTTTGGATGTTTACGGTCTTAAGCAGTCAACAAATTGTGCGTTTACGAGCGTGCGTATTTAAAGCCATGGCCAAATACGATACTGGCTCACCGTCCTTTGAACCGTTAAGCCTGAAAGCGTTAATAAAGGATATGGGTAAAGATCAGCCCTTTCTCGCCCATCATATTAACGAAAATTAAAAGTTCTTATCAAAATTAATTTATTACATCTATAAGAAGTTTAGGTATTGGTTTTTAAATTTGTTCAAAAGAAGTATAAAAAAATAATTAGCAAGTCACATAAAACGGCCATGAAAGTGACGAGTACTTATTGTAATTTTATTATTTTGAGTGATTTTTTAAATTTTCTATAAAAAAAAATATGTCAAGCAATTTGTGCAGTAAATAGGCTTCTAAAGCCCCAAGAAGCATATAATAAAATAAGTCTAAACTAATCATTATACTAAATGATAATATCGAATTATGACAACATGATGAATTTATTATGTGTTCTGCAGCAAAAGTTTAACTTGAAATACCGACTATGTGGTACCAAATTATTCGGAATAAAATTCTCTTATAGGGTATGCTGACGAGCCAACCTCGTATATTTGAAAGAAAAGGAGTTACGACCATAAATACGATTTTTCAAACTTTGAATTCGCCCTGAGAAGTGAAAAAAAACTAAAGACGATTAAATTCATTTTTCCATAGCTACTTGACTTAAAATAATCCGTTTTAGCTTAATCGCGGCACTCTAGATTGAAATTTAAAAAATAAAATTTTGACAGCAGAAATGTCAAAAAATGAGAGGTGAGATTATATTTAGAATGTCATATTCTATCAAAATAAGATAAAAAATAACGGTGGTGCCATTTAAAACTTTAAAGTAGCAGTAATTTCCGGTTAACCGGAAGAAATAAAAAACAAGTGAATGGATCAATCAATCCACATATATAGGGGGAACCAACGGTAAGAAACACCTAGTATAAGAAATTAAAATTAGATAATTGCATATTGAGTATTAGACCATGCAGAACTTTTTATAAAGAAAAACTTTTTTCCTAAAATAAATAATAAAAAGGTTTCCATATGGTTCGAACTTTATCAGACACACTGTAGAAAGTTCCAATTAACAAACATATTCAAACAAAACGCGTATACCGTTTTTATCTCTGCGAACATCAATAATGATAATTAACTGTTTTTCATACGCACTTTTACTTTTTTCCTAGTAATTTTATGTGGTATGCGTCCTTATGAAAAAGTGGTATATTTATGCCTTACCATACTAGGTAAAATTTATTAGATATCACGATACAAGCCGGTATACAATTAAGCGACATTAAAATTCTTTCCAGAGTTAAATTAAAGCAATGCAAGTAAATTTATTAAAAGTGTGTGTGCCGTGATATTCGCTAAAGGTACGGTACACTTGTGTGCAGGTATAATTATTACTCTTTTATTAATTAAATAAATTGAAAGCATTTACCGGCTGTAACGGTTTGTTTAGAATATTATCCATAAGTGAACAAACCAAAAATCCAGAATGTATTGCAAATGCAACAATAAGCATATCGTAAAGATCCTAAAAGGTTGTTTTGAAGGACGATTAAGCTAAAGAAGAGAACTGCATGGCCATGGGGTCATGCAATTTATGTCTTTTTTATTGCTAATAAAATGTTTACAACAGATAACCGAGAATAAAATATCTCAAAATAAGTAAAGCTTAAATTGGTACAGAATGTCCTATTTAACTGTGTTACCGAGGTTACTAATAAATATAGAATATCGTCATATCTACAAAAAAAATAAGAAAGTATTCTAGAGCAGGGATGGCGAACCAATGGCACGCAAGGTAAAATTTTGGAAACGCGAGTGTGTTGATGTTTTTTTTTCTGTAAATATTCTACAGCAGCCGAAGGAGTCAGTAAAAATGTATTGTAAAAGTAAGATTTTTTTCGCTTATCAAAATTTTTACTGACTTAAAAATATTTCATGGCACGCGTAGGACATCATTCCACATTTTTGTACAAAAATGGCATGTTGATACGAAAAGGTTTGCCATCACTTCTATAGAGAGTAGTGGAAAAATATATGGAAAATTTTAAGAACGTTCGTATATATTATGCTAAGAGACCGTTATTTCTTCAGCGATTTAGAAAAAATTTGCGAACTTATTTAAAAGGCGGAGAAAAAATAAAAAGAAATGCAATATCTAATATTTATAAAAGAACGGTAAAGAAAATAATACAAAAATATAAAATTCGTGGTGTGTCAGAAATGCACCGAAGTTGGGACAATCTCGTAAAACTACTTTTGAAATTAATAACACTATTAATTTTAGAGATCTCAAAACTAGATCCCAGAAAAACTCTCATTGTAATTACAAATGAAATCTCGAAGCAATTTAGTGTTAACAAGACAAGTGGAACCGTAAGAAACCGTCTACTTGATGGTCTTTATGGAAGAGTCGCTGTTAAAAAGCCACTTTTATCAAATAAAAATAAAAAGGATCAAATGAAGTTTGTTTAAGCTTATAATGTCGCTGTTATTACGAAGGGGTCTATCTCAATATTTGGCGAAAACGAGTTATACCCATTGTCAGACAAGGGTAGACCTAATTTATGTTATGACACACTTGCATATTCTAATATTACACCACAAATTAATTAAAATAAGATGCAAGTATCAGCGGTACAGCTAAAACGCTCTCCTAAAAAGTTGTAAAAATCGAGATAGGCCCTTTTGTAATAACAGCGACGATATTAATTGGTCTCAAGAAAAATGGAATATCGTTAAGGAAATATACAAGACCAGCTGGCGCAAGATTCAAAGCAAAGTACCAAATTTCTACTGTGAAGCATGAAGTGGGGAACATAATGGTCTGATGCTGTTTTTCTCGATCTGGACAAGGCCAATCATTCAAGTGCAGGGTAAAATGGAAAAAAACAGATATTGGAAAATACAATGCTACCATTTTAACAGGGTAATGATCCGAAACATTTATTAAAGATAGTAAAAGTTTGGTTTTACATTTCTTGCCTATAATTTGGTTTATGTTGTCTTACTAATGTCATCAAATTTTCATTGATACCAAACAATTTAAAAGTTACAAGGGAGGGAGTCCTGGATAGACACGCACTGTATAATATAAAATTTTATTAAGTCATCGATTAAATTTAAATAGGTTTGACTGCCAAGTAAAAACCGCCTTACAATATTTAAAAAGCGTGGGAAATCATATTTAATGTACGTAACCAACAACTACAGTCTAACTTCAAATTGATTGCAAGTGAAATTGGTGTCTTGTGAATATTTATTTTCGTAGTGGGCGTCAGGTATTTAACAAACAATTTAATATTGCATTAATTGTTCGCGTCGTTCGTGAAACAAACAATTACACCTTTAAAAACAAGCTATGTCAAGTTTTATTGTTCTGGTGATACTGCTGACTACACACCTACCGTTTATGTCCAAAAACTATTTTTTTACCACCTTTTAATTTAATTTTGTTTAACTTTAAATTGTACTGAACTCACTGGAACCATAGCATGTTGTTTAGGATTTTTTTATTATCTTACTTTAAAACTAAGTTTTAAGCTAGTATATGCAGGGAAAGTCTGAAAACTGACAAAGCTGATTTACTCGTTATCCATAAAACTTTCTTAATTACTTTTTCGTTGGTACATAGTCCGGCATAAATTTTACATTTTTTTTTTTTTTGATTATTCAGGGTTTTTAAACTACCAACCGTTTTTTATTACCATATCAGATAACTTTTGTTTGAAAAAATTAATTTTTAAAAACTTTACAGACACTGACTAATATGACTATTTTGTGTTGTATATTTCCACCCGCTACCATAATATTTACGTCGAAACTAATAGTCTCAGATCCGAATAGGAAGCGACCTTCACCCATCTATTTACCAGAAAAAATATTAATGGTAGTATTTTAACAAAGGTATTGCCATAGGGTTGCCTAAAAAATAAGGTCAACGCTATGACCAATTAAAAAAGAGTAAGTTTTAAAATTTTTAAATGACCCTGTATAATGTCAATTTTTATTTTTTTATTGTACATGACAGTACTAATATATTAGAACATTTGTTTCTTTAATTTTATAAATAAAGCTATGGTAAATTTTTAAATTTTAAACTTTAAAAACATTTTTTGGTACATTCTGTATTATTTAAAAATAAATATTTTAATAACTAGCATACGTGCGTATTTAAAAATATAGTTGCCATTATACAATGGGTCTCAAAAAATTTTGAGGTTATTTTTTAAAATTAAATATGGCCTTGACCTAATTTTTTAGGCAACACTATGGCGATACCTTTGTTTAAATACTATTTTTAATATAAAACAGTTTTTATCCGCTAAATAGATTGGTGAAGGTCGCCTGTGACTTACTAAATATAAGTTTGAATAGTGAAAATTTCAGCCACATTTCAAATATGAGTAATCCAGAATTGTAAGGAGGTGAAGCCCTTTTTTATGTTGAAATATTAAATACTTTACTTGAGACCACATTTTATTTTTTGCCCCAGGGCCTTTGCTTGCGCAGCTACGGCACTGGTACAGGTATTAAAAGGCCCGAAGCAATAATCAAAGAAAACACATATTTTCTTGAAAAAAATTAAAGTATTACAAAAAATACTTAGGTTAGGTATGGGGCAACCTTATTGCCTTTTCACACTAGCGGAAGACGGACAGTTGGGCGACAGGCCGACGCTATTGGAGTGTACGGAGTCTTATGAGACCTTTCACAGGCACAGCCGACTTTCCGCGTTCTCAACGTGTGAATGATCTCATCAGACTCCATACACTTTGATAGCGTCGGTCCGTCGCCCAACTATCCGTTTTCCGCTAATGTGAAAAGGCAGTTAAGGAAATATATTGGTATAAAAAGGCCTGAATAAGGGTTGTCCCATTTAAAATAATAAAGTTTTGGAGGTTTTAATTTGTCTAAGTTTACCACTGTTTGTTCGACACCCTGTACAACAAACTATATTTTAATAATAAAATGTACATATATAAAATACTAGCTGATTGCATGCCCACGTAACTTCAAAAATATTTGAAAATAAGAAAATGGTGCAATGCAACCTAGCATTGTAGCACCTTACTATGTTGTCTTCAGGTACTACTTTCTGATGGTGAATGGTGAATGCATGGATTTCCCACGCGCTTTCTTTGTGGGTTGCTGAATTTGTTTACCATTGCTCATTAAAATTCAATTTTAGTTTACAAATGTATGTATCTAGAAAAATGGAAAATATACACTATTATCTGCACCCTTGTGTAGGTAGAAAAGAAATAATATAAATACATTTTAAAAATAGCTATTTACGTTACTAGACCGGAAAATGGTATTTTACGGGTCGACGAAAAACATTTACAGGGCGAGCCGTATGCGAGTCCTGTAGTTTTGAGGAGACCCGTAAAAATTATTTCCGGTCGAGTATCGTACATAATTTTTTTTTAATTGACCGGAAAAAAACTCTCTCACTCTTTTCTCCAAAAATGCTAGTAATACATCTTCATTAATTTGCTTGACTTTTTTATGGTTGCACCAGTTTAAAAATGTATCAAAATTTCGTTCATACCTTTCTTTACTCTTAGTGGGCAATAAATTGAAAGTCACCTTGGACGCTGCTTCAATTATTTCATCTGGATTTTCCATGTCTGACTCCATTTTGGCAAAATGATGCTTTCTTTACTTTACAATATCTTGAACTGTCAAATAGTAACAATTGAACTCTGACAATTTTTGTCATGGCTAACAGGATTTTTTGATATCAGGGACCGGAAAGTAAATGAGAGACCGGAAAGTAAACTAGGGACCGGAAAGTAAATTAGTCCTGTAAAATAGCATTTTCCGCTTAAAAATTGAGTGGAAAATTCAATTTTCCGGTCAATTAAAAAAATAGCTATTTACGTTACTAGACCGGAAAATGGTATTTTACGGGTCGACGAAAACATTTACAGGGCGAGCCGTACGCGAGTCCTGTAGTTTTGAGGAGACCCGTAAAAATTATTTCCGGTCGAGTATCGTACATAATTTTTTTTAATTGACCGGAAAAAAAACTGTAAATTTTTAGTGTTATATTTAAACGACAATAAGGCAAGTACAACGAGGTTCTTTTGACAAAATGTATTTTTTCTAAATTACTTACGAAACTATAAATAATTAAGTGAATAGGAACTACAAACGAAAACGAATTATAATAATATTAGTGGGCAATAAATTGAAAGTCACCTTGGACGCTGCTTCAATTATTTCATCTGGATTTTCCATGTCTGACTCCAGTTTGGCAAAATGATGTTTTCTTTACTTTACAATATCTTGAACTGTCAAATAGTAACACTTGAACTCTGACAATTTTTGTCATGGCTAACAGGATTTTTTGATATCAGGGACCGGAAAGTAAATGAGAGACCGGAAAGTAAACTAGGGACCGGAAAGTAAATTAGTCCTGTAAAATAGCATTTTCCGCTTAAAAATTGAGTGGAAAATTCAATTTTCCGGTCAATTAAAAAAAAATTAATTTCCGATTGTGAGATATTTTATAAATGATTGTAAAAAAACATGGTTAGTTTTAACCATTTTTAACATGTTCACATTAAAATCTTAGGAATTAAATCATGAATTTTAAAAGAAAATATTACAAAAAAATGTTTTTTTTAATCATAACTTTAAAATCGAATTAAAACTCATGTTGGGTTTTAAAATTTAAAATTGGTGTCACTAAAATGTTTCCAAGAGAAGATAAAACATAAAATAGTGTATACCTGCATATTTTTTACATAAGTAGATAACTTCTTTCGAAAAATAAAATTTTCGATCCATTTGTTCTCTTGTTAACCCGATCCGTGGACAGTCTGTAGATATGAAAATAGAATTAAAATATTTGTATTGCATTATTTGGTTCCAGATGTTTCAGCATCAACGATTTTTTATATGTTTATGAAACCATAACATTAATGCATTTATATACATTCTTTGTAATCTTACTAATATCAAATCTACATTTAAAATTACCTTTAATTAGTAACAAACATTATAAAAGTTTAACAGTAAAGAAAAAATACCGTAAAAAAATAATTTAGGAACGCAAATATATTATTAACTAATGTTAGGTGGCATGCCAACCACTATTTCCCTTTAAATTTTTACTCTATCATTTGCTAAAAACATAATTTTACATTTATTTAATGAATAATTTAACATACCAACTTACTAATGGGACCATTATTTTTTATTTAAATATGTAAACTATCGAAAGATTCGCCGTAAAACATGTCGCGTTTGTATCACGCCCCGACAGGTTTCTGCTATGCTCGATTTATTGAGGGAACAAGTTACGAAGTTTACAATATCCAATATTACCACATTTTAAAACAAATGAAAGAAAACATTCCCAAGTTTAAAAACTCTGTTATGGATTTAGTTATGTCCCATGGGTGATGTACGTAACAAGAAGTGCTGGATTTTTAATCTTTGTCCGCAGATATAGGTTATGCTCGAGATGTCATCGTTTTCCCCAGAATAATTTATTAACTTGTTGCACATTATTTAAAGTAACAAACGTAACAAAAAGGCGAGCATATATTTACTAGCGTACCGAAGTGGCGGGGATCGCCTCCGAAAAGAAAAAAAGGAAAAGTTCCCTTCAAGTGTTTCAAAGAAACGTAGTGTTCGAAAAAAAAGATTGTACTTCCCTTTTAAAAGGTTTCTTTATAGCGGAAGCCCCTTTATTTTTGATCGGTTGTAAAAAAATTGTATGAAAGAAAAGTAAGTACTGTGAAGTAAGGGGCCCCGCTTACAATTTCGCCCAGGTGTCTTTTAATTGCAGCTTTTTTTTGATGATCGATAAATAAAACAAATAACAGTTACTACTGTGAGGTAGGGGGCCTAACTTTTAACAATTTTGCCCAGGTCTATTTTACGTAAACGTTGTCAAAAATGGGCCCGGGCCCCGCGGCATATTTTCTTTCCACTTAAAAAATATATAAGGGTCAATAACCTCTGTTTTGTTTACAGCCTTTCAAATAACTTGATCCTACACTTTTTACAAAATAATTTTATACAAAAGTGCCAATGACTAAAAAGCTAAAACCATTACCAACAACACGAAAAAAACTTCCATTGTTAAAAAAGCAATAATGAGGAAAACGATTACATCACATATATCGATTTGACAGTTAAATTTCTGTAATATGGGTTTAAATGGGATCGACCACTTCTTGTTCAGTTTATCACTATTGGTCACGGCTTATATAAAATATTTATTTAAATTCAGCGCTGGAAATACAACTACTATTGGGACACTTATCTGATTTTTGTATTAAATAAAATAGATGGAGAATGTATACTTTGGAACTATAACTCTGTCCAAGTTACATATGTAAAATTTTAAACCGTGATCAACGCGTAATATCGCGTTTTCTGTAGGTACAGCTATTTGTTAAAAGTCAAAATATCATAATAATTGTAAACCTAAAGCATTGCCTTTAAATATACAGGCTGCTTCGAGGAACACATGGTTAAATTGGGGCGCATTTTTATGCTTAAAAGTATTATGTTCCCGAATTATCCGAAAAAACCTGAAATTTTGTGAAACAGTTATTATTTTTTTCGGTTTATTTAAACAAATATTTAAAAAAAAACGACACATTAACATTTCCACTCTATGCAAATCTATAAAATGATGCCACTAAATTTAAGATCCGACGTTTCGTCTTTGAGCCACCATCATCAACTTTGTTTTTTTTAAATAGACGGAATATTTTGTTTTCAATTTAATACACTCGTATTTTAATTTAAAATCCAACGATATATCTCCTTTATGCGTCGTTTGGAACCAAAAACCTACCACTATTTTTCCATTAATAAATACCGTTTTTATTTCAAACAATTTTGGAAATTTCCATTTAAAGGTAAGTATAAATCCATTTTTTTATAACTACTTATTATAATTATTTTTATTTATTTATTTATAATTTAACTAACAAGCTACAAGAATTAATGTAATTTACATACATTTACTTATGCGTAATAAAATAAAGCACTCAATTTAATTAAACGCCTCTATCAACTTTATGGTAGTCTGTCATAAAAAAGTGGATACATACTTATCTGCAAACGGAAAATTCCTTGATCGTTTGGGGGAAAATCGTTATTTGTAATGGCGAAATAGTAAATGAGGATGGTTTTTCGGTTCGAAACGTCGCATAAATGTAAAGAGTGATATATCGTTGAATTTAGAATTAAAATACGAGTGAATTAAGATTAAAACCAAATATTTCGCCTATTTAAAAATAAAGTTGATGATGGTGGTTCAAAGACGAAACCTCGGATCTTAAATTTAGTGACATCATTTTATAGAACAGAAAAAGTGGCAATGTTAATGTGTCGTTTGTTATAAAATATCTGTTTAAATAAACCGAGAAAAAATAAAAACTGTTTTGTAAAATTTCAGTTTTTTTCCGGATAATTCCGGAACAGTTGCGAACTTTTAAATTTTTAAAACGGAATATTGTTAAGCATAAAAATGCACAATTTTGCCCCAATTTAACCAACCCCGTATCTCTTACCATTGCCGAGATCCTAATGGTGTTCCTCGAATTTGTAACACCCTGTATATTAAATAGCTGTACAGAAAACGCGAAATCACGCGTTGATCACAGTTTATAATTTTGCATATGTAACTTGGGCAGAGTTTAGACCCTTTACCTCAATTGTTTCAATTTTGCATTAAAGAACTTATTTGCGTAATATTTTATTGACAATAAACGAATTGATTTTATATATTTTATTAACTGGACCAATAAGTGAAATTACTTTAATAGTCGCGTTATCCTCTAAAACTTATCTTAATACAAGATTTATCTTAGACTGCAAAGTCGTAAAGTACAGTATTGCCAGAGTGGCCGAGTTTTAAAAAAACGCCTGTAAATATAAAATGTCCTAAAAATTGCCAAAAATAAAAAAGAAAAATTAGCGCCACTCCTGAATAAAAGCAAAAAGTAGTAATGACTGATAAATTGAAAGCACTCATTTGATAAATTGGGATATTTTTATAATTGTTTTCTTTGATTTTTGCATTGTGTTGTATTTAGTTAATGTGCAGGGTTTTCATTTATATGTTGCCACCCACTTTTAACTATAAGCGAGAAGGATAGAAAAAAACCGTGTCGTATAAAAGTTTCATACTTTTTCATCTATTATCTTTTAAGCATAACAAAAAAGAAACAAATAAACATCAAAAACTTAAGAAAAATAAACTAACTAAACTAACCAGAACTAACAAAGCTTACGGATATATGCGCTTACGCTATGAAAAAAAATAAATAAAATACTCAACAAGCAAGATACGATAAGAAAATTTCGTGCAAAAAATGTAAATTAATTGCAACACCGTACAGAAATGACGGCTTAAAAATACGGAACAACCGGCTGATCTTTTTGTTTTTGGAACTATGTTTTTTAACAAGTTGTTTTTTACACAATAAAATCAATAAGATGAATAATAATAAAAGTTAACCTGACCATATGTTATCAATTTATGTTAAATTAAATTATCGGTTTAAGGTTACGAGTCGAGTCACCTACGCTAATAATAATGAGATTGATCAACAACTTAATTTTAGAGTTTACATTAAAAATTGCTTAAGAGCAAAGTACCCTTATTTAAAAAATAAATAAATAAAAAATATAAATAATTTAAGCTTTGCTAAAATATCATCTCTTCTATTTAAATTTTGATTATTATTTTTTAATATTTACCAATTATCTCCGTATGATACATTAGGATGTCCGTTATTTCCAAAATCGACTTTTTTAGCTAAACTTTTAGTCAGTTTACAGCCTAAAAAAATATTGAATGTAAAAATGCTCTTAATTCTTGATTTAAACCATTCCGAAATCACGTTGCTTTTCCCAATTAATTTAAATAAAATGGGCTTTTTTCTTCTATTTTTTTTCTTAGACAAAAATATATAGAAAAATCTACTCATCGCATATTCTAATGAAAAATCTAACGCTCTACAAAAAATTCTGTTACGAATTTTCGATTAAGTCACTTCTTTTCGAGTTATTTACCGTCAAATGTTGAGTTAAGATTGAATTGTGGTCATCCTCGGGAATTTAATAGTAAACCGGCTTTTAAAAAACACTTTGTTTATTACATCACCATTAAATGGATATTTTAAAGAGCTATACCACATTTGATATGTCTATCTCTTATAGTTTTGGAAATATGGCCATCCAAATCTAAAAAATTGTAGATATAACGTCTATTTTATCATTGACACTAAACTTAGTTCTTATAGCTCAGAGCTGAAGATATAATGGAAATTTAACATAATTTTCAGAGTTGAATGGCCATATTTTTCCAACTATGGCAGAGACATATCAAATGTGGCATTTTCGTAATGCTCCTTAAAATATCTATTTAATGGTGATGTAATATACAAAGTGTTTTATTTAAAAATGCCGGTTTACTATTCAATTCCCGAGGATGGCCACAACTTAATCTTAACTCAACGTTTGACGGTAAATAACACTTAAAGGAGTGGCTTAATCGAAAATTCGTAAGAATACTTTTTTGTAGAGCAAGAATATGCGATTAGTAGATTTTTGTGTCTGGGGAAAAAATAAAAGAAAAAAGTCCAAAAATCCCAAGTTATTTAAATGGGAAAAGGAACATGATTTCGGCACGGTTTAAATCAGGAATTAAGAGCATTTTTACATTGAATATATTTTTTAGGCTGTAAACTAAAAGTTCAGGGGGCGATCGCAAAAAAAATTCATTTGGGAAATAACGGACACCCTAATGATACATATTATATTCATGGTTCTAATTTAATACTTTTTTAAAAAGCAGCCACTAACTCAATTTTAAATAACTTTAGGCAAATGAAATCCTAGTAATTGTTTCCACTAAGAGTTAAATTATACACAGACTATCCAACATGTTGTACAACAAGCTGTACAACTCAAGTAGATTCGACATTCGAAACGATAATCGCATAAACTGTGGCTTTGACACGTTCAACAAGTTGTACGAAAAATTGCATGTGTCTGTGGGCACAAAAAATTATTTTTATTTTGGTACCTCTGTTAGCAATACTTTTACTTTACTGTCAAATTATTGTCCTAAATCTTTCGAACGAGCACAAAGTAAAATATTTTTTTACTGAAATACGTTTTTGATCTTGAACCTTTTCACACTTCTTAATGCAATAAAATTGTTCGCATTGTTTGCAATTTAAAATCGAGCAAAAAATCTGATTAAAAATAACTCGTGTGCGACCAGTCTAAGCCGAACACAATAGAACTATAACTGGCTTAAATTGTTATTAAGCACAATATGGATTTCACTCATTCATTTTATAGAATCCAGCAATTGATACTAGATACTTACAGTATAGGTAAGAAGGGAAACTCCGACTCCATTATTCTGGTCACCCTTCTGTAACCCAAAACCGGCCAGGGGACTAACACTAGCCACAGTTAACACCATCGATCCATATAAGTAATTTAATTTTCAATTGCACTACACATAGAAGTTTTCACCACAAACTACACATTAATTAAATTTTTAAAAATAATAATAAATTAATTTTCTTATTAAAAAAAAAGATTTATTGAGCGTTACCACGTTGCTTTACTTCCCAATAAACAAAAACTATGCTGGAGTATAGAAAATATATTCAAAAAAAAAAATTATTGTTAAAAATGTAACGGAATTATATGGGATAAAATACTTAATACGATTTTTTTTGGCCTTATGAACGAAAAGTGTACACCTGTTACGGAAAATCCAGCGCTGTGTAGCAAAAAAGTGTGTCTCCTTGCCGGGAAACAAAGAGGATCCTAATCTAAGTACCATGCATGTAGATACTTTCGTTTTGGACTTCGTCATTCGACCATGTGTTTGGAAAAGTTGTTCGGGAACCGACCGGTAAGGGCTGTTGGTTTTTTTCTTCTGAGGATGAAAGGGAATTTCACAGTACAATCTAAGAGTTCCGCGAAATTATTTTAAATATTGAGAGATGATTTTTAAAGCGCGTGGAGCATGGCTTGCGGTGATCACAGTATACAGTGCATCCAAATAAAACGAACCACCCCGTATAAGTCCGGGATTTATACAGCCATAAAAAATCCAAAAACATGTTAATTTTTCTTTTTGAGGTATCAAAATTTACTCGTTCAGGGTTATCCCCTTTCTCCACCAACATACTTGTGAAAAAACTCAAATGGGAAAGGGGGTCAAGCTATACTTTTTCTAAATTTTTTTTTCGAGAAAATTTACCCTAAATGCCTGGTATTCCTAGTCGGTGGCACACATATATAACTTTTGAATTTTTTCAAATGTCAAAATAAAATGTGGTACGTAGGTAACTGCATAAATGTGCAATGTTTCACGAATCAGGTTTAAGATCATATTGGGTTAAGCCTAAAACGATCTGAACTTTTCTAATTTTAGATGAGATACCCAGTATATTTTTACTTATTTAAATAGCAAATGACAGTTTCTCGTACAATGGCACTGCGGGTGCTACTTTTTGACGTCTCACCTAAATAGTTTAAATTTTTTTATTTTAAGTTTTAATTTAGTTCCCTTCAGTGACGAAGTCGTCATAAAAAAATAGACGGTCACATCTAAAAACTCAAAATGGTATTTTATATTGAAATTAGTAAAAATATACTCGGTGTCTCATTTAAAATAAAAACGTTAAGATCGTTTCCGGCTAAAACGGAGGTGATAGAAAATAAATCAATTATTGGAACAATGCACCAACGTAGCAATTTTTTTTTAACAATAAACAATTTAAAGGGTTGAAACACCGGCTAGGGAAATACGGTATTTAGGATAAATTTTCTTGAATACTGCTGAACCAATTTTAAAAAAATTAAAAATGTTAAAAACAATTGAAAATCCCTTAGATCAGTTAACTCCCATTTGCAGTGGAACTTTTTGACGTTTGTGGTAGTGGGGAAAGGGGATGACACTCAACAAATATATGTGTCGCCCTAAAAATTAAAAATTGACGTGTTTCAAGATTATTTAATTAGTGTATAAATACAGGAATTATACGGAGTGACTCGTTTTAATTGGAATGCACCTGGGTAGTATTAGTAGTAGGGATTAAAAAGGGGTCCTGACACAAACTGTCGTTTTCACTTTCGAGTGCTGTAGGGGAATTATGTAACTCTTTATTAGTAATTGGATGATTATCTTTGACTCCTTGGAGCCAGAGTATAAAAGTATCTCTAGAAAACCAAGCATTTTAGATAAAGTAAGTAGATGTAGGTAAAAGCTTTAAATGTTAAAAGTGATCTCTTACAAGTTTTACCGAATGGCTAAAGAAGACCACGTTTAACATTATTTTAAAGACACAATACCAATAGTAATAATAAATAACTAAACTTTCCAAGTTTTTTTATAATTATTTTTTTGGGAAGTACCAAAAAAAAGTTACTTATAAATTTTAACATTTGGAGCAGAAAATCCTCCAGGTACGATTTACTGAAGCGTGTGAGCATACCACAAGAATTTATTTTAAAGAATTTTAACCAAAAGAAAAACACTTTTCACTAATCAATCATAAAGTTTATTGTTTTTATAACCGACATAGACACCTTTAAACCGACCCGACCGTAGTCGATAATAAGCCAAGCTTAAGAACCTTAAGAATCCACCACTTCAAAAAATTTAAAGTTAAGTGGGTTCAAATTGAGCTTTAACTAAATTTAAAGTACGAACTTAGTGATATTAGGAATTACTTAGCCCAGCCTCTTCACGGTTAACAACGCGGACTAGTTTAAAACTACTCGCAATCATAAATCTATGTGCTATGCTATGCGCCTCCGCGCTTCAAAGAGCATTACCAAGGTGGGGAATCTATGGGCGTACATTTAATAAGAATAGGCTAAGATATAAAAATAAAAGTATGTTTCCCGGTAAAGTACATTTGGTGATAATTGCAAGACCTTTGCATAACATTTTCGTACGAATACAGACAGGCTGTTGTCCGCTTATTAACAAGTAATAGATACAAGTAGTAGAAGTTAAACTCTTTTTGATGTTCTTCAAGGAAACACCAATAGCCTAAGATTCAAATTAGAAACAACCTGTACTTATAGATTTACTAAAAAAACTGTTTTATATAAAAAAATAATATTTAAACTAAAGTATCGCCATTGGGTTGCCTCAGAAATTATAGTCTATGTTATAATTAATTGAAAAATAATAAAAAATAAACCTTCAAATTTTTTAGTCACTCTGCGTATGTTATATTTTTTTTATTCTACCAGACAGTACTAATATATTATTATTTTAAATCATTTAATAATTATTTCTTTATACAGGGTATTCTTTTAAAAAGTTACCACTCAGTTATCTACGAAAAGAGACATTTGAGAAAATCGCCGAAACACGTCAAGAGTTTGGACGGCGCGGCGCCCCTTTAACCACCTAGTCACCAACGCCCCGAAATTCTTAAATAGAAAAGGGGGTCGTATGTTACATCATTTAAATGCTCCTGACAAGTATTTTATAACCCTAGAATATAAAATCAATATCTTCACCTACTGCAAAATGGCGGTTCTTTAAATATTACCCAAATACTTCATTGGAATTAAGGTATTTCTGAAACTTATTAAGTTAGATGTACTTAATACGGTATTTTCTATACTAGTGAGGAACAGGGAAGGTAGAAGGTGTATATTTTTTTAATAAAGCACCCTGTATTTTATATTACCAATAAAAAAATCTTTAAAAGAGCTTTAAGAAAATACCCCATTAAGTACATCATCACATTAGTATCGAAAATATGGCCATCCCAATTAGGTATTTGGGTAATTTTTAAAGTACCGCCATTTTGTAGTAGGTTAAGATATTGACCTTATATTCTAGGATTATAAAATACTCTTCGGGAGCTTTAAAATGATGTACACTCGACCTCCCTTCTCATTTAAGAATTTTGGGTTGGGAGCCCTGGTGGCTAGGGGGTTTAGGGGCGCCGTCCAATTTTTGTAAAAATCGGTCCCCCTCAATAAATATCCTGACGTGTTTCGGCGACTTTCTCAAATCTGTTATTTTTTCGCAGATAACTGAGTGGTAACATTTTAAATGAATGAATTTTAGGAAACCGAGGGAAATCATTTTTTATTAGCGTTGACCACACTTTTTAGGCAAACCATTTGCGATAATTTTATATACATACCACATTTGATTAAAAAAAGTTTTCATTGGATAAGCAATATCGAAAAAATTAATTCTATCTGACAAGAATGTGACAAGGAAGGGTCGATCTATCGGACTATTTAAATTAGAAATGTAATTTCGCGCAAGTTGTTCTCATGTCTGGGGAATGGCATCCCCTACAACCCTCAGCATTCTTGATGCCATTCAAAGAAGGGCTGTTCGTCTTATTAATGATCCTTTACTTACTCAAAGACTTCCTTCTCTTGCTCATCGTCGAGCTGTGGGAGATCTATCGCTCTTCTATAGATACTTTTACGGCTTCTGCTCCGACGAATTGTCCAGTATAGTTCCTCCTCTTGCAGTTCCCAACAGAGAAACTCGTGGTGCCGCGCGTATGCATCCCCATACAGTTCAATTGGACAGGCCCCGAACTTCCCATTTCGTTCGTTCTTTTATCCCTAGAGTTTCTAGACTGTGGAACTTGCTGCCAGCGGAGGTCTTTCCTTCCCCCAAATCTTCAAGTTTTTAAGTCCCGTGTTAACAAACTTCCTCTTACCCTGCTTAAGACACCCACGGTACGTTAGTATTTAGGCTTTCAGCCTTCGTGGATTGTCCAAAGATAAATATATATATATATATATATATATATATATATATATATATATATATATATATATATATATTGAAAGTTAAAAAAATAATAATAAAAAAAACTTGGAGCTGAAAGCTTGAAGTTTTTCTAGGATTAAATTCATTCATATTAGGGATTGAAAAAAATTGACAAGCGTTTTCGATGAGCACAAGTACCTGCCAGGCTAACTAAAAGTTGTGACTGATTTGGATGGCCATATTTCCAAAACTAATAAGGCTAGATGTACCTAATGTGGTATTTTCTTAAAACTCTTTTAAGATATTTTTAATAGTAATATAATATACAGGATGCTTCATTAAAAAAAAAACTTTTTTTTCCACCCTGTCTATTATCACCAGTATCACTTGCTCTTTTACTATATCAACCAATAACAGGTAATCTTTAAAAGATATACCTAATATTATGAAAGAAATAAATGCGGCTACGTTCATTATTATTTTTTTAATTTGTAATTTATTTAATGGGTAATTTATTTGGTACTTTAAAAAAATTTAAAAATTAAAAAAATTAACTTTAAGTAATATTTATTATCATACAGAAAACTATATCTTACATTTATTTTTTTAAGATTATGCCTTTTAAACGTTAGCCTTAACTGCGCCTAACATGGTCTGTTCTTAAGCTCCAATTTCCGAGCGCCAAATCAATTCGTCAGGATCATCGCGTACACTCGCAGCTACTCCCGCTATATTTTATGCACTAGGTGCTGGATGTGGCCCATTTGGTCAACGATTATCCAAGGCTGAAAATTGGAGTTCAAATTTTTGTGATGGTACAGCGAATAGTCGGCCCAGTAGGCTGATTATGCGTGGACCATAAGTTGTCCGAAGCGCACGAAACACACTCCTCGGAGAATGATGATTTTGATAATTTAGTTGAACAAGTTTTAGGCACTGTGCCGGGGGCTAATACTTTCCACGACTCTGGACCCTCTCATCTATCCAAAAATACCTACTAGAAATAGTACCTCTAAATGAATCACCCGATATATTAATTTTTAAAGAGCATTTAACGTTTTGTTTGCTAATCAATTAATAGAAGAAAAATACAAAAAGACAATTGTACTGTAAACAAATAGCTATATCATTTAAATTCAAATTTAAAAACCCTAATCCTATAGTAAAAATGTACTTTAGTAAAATGATCAATAAAAGTAAAAGTGACAGCGTCAACCTATTATGTAAGGTTTAGAAGTATGCGCACCCCGTTTAATCTCTACCTCCTAGTGTTTAATACACAAAAACTTAATTGAAAGCATCGAGCTGGCACGATGTGTATACACTATAACAATAAAACACTATTAATTCACACTTTAAATTCAAATTTAAAAACCCTAATCCTATAGTAAAAATGTACTTTAGTAAAATGATCAATAAAAGTAAAAGTGACAGCGTCAACCTATTATGTAAGGTTTAGAAGTATGCGTACCCCGTCTAATCTCTACCTCCTAGTGTTTAATACACAAAAACTTAATTGAAAGCATCGAGCTGGCACGATGTGTATATGTCGTTCATGAAAAGAATCGTTTGTTATAAGTATTAGAACTATACGGATCACATAATAACTAGGCGGATTATTGCGGATGTATTTACAGAACACTAACTGGTCCATAACTTCTTTATGGAATACAATTATTGTATTTTTACGAAAATCTTGCATGTATGGATACAAATACTTTATGTATTGCATTTATCATAGAGTAAGGAAATTATAAGAGTTATCATGGAATAGCCGATTTAAGGACAGGTCATGCGAAAACTCCCAATATAATTTTATTCGATTCTCGTTGAAATACCGCCAGTTAGTCATTTCAGTAAGCTTACGTGTCTCCCCACCGCTGATGTTACACGAGGCGAGGCTTCGACCGACGCATTTAAAGTGTAAACTGGAGCCTGCCGCCAAGCCTGCCGCAAAAGCGGTACGAAAATTTTAGCATGCCATGGTTTCTCTTATCCGTAGGTATGTTACTTTATGCATTTATTTACCTTATCTTGAGATTAACGAGTAAAAAAGCGGGTAGTTATTATTTATGTTTCTAATTAAGTATGTATATGTTTTCAAGATAAATAAAAACAGTCTAACAAAGTAAAATGATCCATTAGGTTCGGTTTAAGATTTAATAGTTTCGTGAAATATATATTTTTTTGACCCGCAGGGCTGGAATAAGTTTGACTGGATTGGTCAATAAAATCCAGAGCAATGTATCTTTAGACAGAAAAATTGTAGGAAAGGTTTTGAGAGGCAACTAAACGCTCGAACAAGTTGGGCAAAGCGTAAAAGCGCTAAATTTGTTTAATAAAGCAAAAATTACCATCCAATCTCGAAACACAAAATGAAAAAATTCATTTATCTTAGATATGTACATTAGAAACTTGAATTTTTACCATTATGTAATGTAAATAAATAGTCGGCATTAGGCTAAAATTACTTTTAGAGTTTTCGTAATATGAAGTGATATACAGCGCATCCAATGAAAATATTTTTTCTTATTAATTTTACCAAAAATAGTTATTCATTATAAAAAGTTCGATGTTCTATACTCTAAAATATAACCATAAAATGATGCGTTAAAAACCAGAAGTGACCATCCTACAAATCACAAAATTGTACTTTAGTGCATATTTTTAATAGCATAAAACCTTACTACTATTACTAACGACTATTAAAAAATGTATACATTACCGTGATTTTAAACAGGTAATATGGCTCATTGTCCACAGCCACGGCCATTACCGACGCTCATTACCCACGATCGTCATAAGGTGCTTTCAATATGCATAAATACCATAATTTTTAAATGATTTCGACAACCTCGTTTTCGAAATAGGTATGTGAAATCAACTAATATTAAAATCAATCACATACAGAAAAAATTTGCAGTTGGGTATGATATCGCGTATGCCACAGCTGATAGATAAAATCTGTCACAAATCAGGAACATTTAATTCAATGTTTGTATTGATATATGTAAATCCACAAAAAGTTGTTTTAAAATGTTTTCCAGTAATAAATCAATAGTCGAGAAAAAAAAGTATAGTATGCAACTCGCACGAAAACTTGCAAAAACAGTTTTGCAAACCGCGTCAACCCTGTTGGTATTTTCTTATTTTACTATTATTAGGTTATTTATACACAAACTTGTACAGTTGTATACAGGGTGTCCGGAAAGGTGAGGTCATAAATGATAGGGGTGATATAGTATGCTAAAATAATGTTAGTACTTTTTATAAAAAAAGTTCTATTGCCCTTCGTTAGGAAGACATTGACCTTAAAAGTTAGAATTACAAAAAAAAAAGATTTTAATTTAAGACCGGAGAAGTCCATTTTTTGGTAAAAATATCTTTTTACGGAGTCCAGTGCCGGTTTAAGACTTCGTAATGCCCTAAGCAGGTGACTCGTGTGGTAAGCCATGATTTTCTTTTAAGGAGGAAACAAAAAGTTTGTGTTCGCATCACAACAACATTTTTGAAGAGAAAAAAAAGGTCTTCATAGTACAAAAACAGGCGTTTCACTGTTTTTCTTTCTTTTCTACTCCTTGGTGCCCCCCACAACGTGATGCCCTAAGCCCTAAGCAATTGCTTAATTTTCTTATAGGGATAATCCGAAACTGACTGAGCCGCATGTTCTAAAGAAAATCGCATAGATTGGTGCAAAAATTGTACAAGTTCGAAGGACATTAACGTCCCTGCAAGAATTTTTGGCATAGCCAACGACGTCTTTTAGGCAACAAGCGGATAATTTCGGATTTGCTTGGTTGTTGTTCCAAAAATGAAATTTGGACTTGTCCGGTTATTGCCCCAAAGTCTTCAATTATAATTTTGACACTGTTGCCACAATACCGATTATATTTGGGCAACTAAATAACCTTATATGTATACCAATGCTTCTTTCCATAGGTAAACGGCTATTCAGAAAGTCGAAATTATACAGGGTGAGACGATTGTTTTCATTTAATGTATGTATTTTTAACATAGGCGACAAATTTGACTTTTTGTTTTGACCGTTTGATTCCTTTATCAGTTTTGTACAAAAAGGTATACTTTATTTAAACCGATATCTTGGATCGCATTTTGTATGTAAGAAAAATTGTTTTTTTTTTGAGAAAATTATTAAAGTATTATAAAATAATTAAAAACAGTCTTTATCTGTATTATAAAGTTTAAGAAGCTTACAAACACACTTTTTAATAGTTTTTTGACGTTTTAATATTTAAAAAAATGATTTTTTATTACATACAAAATGCTGGTATGTCTGAAATCAATATGCGATTTATAAAAACGGTCCAAGATATCGATTCAAATAAGGTATGCCTTTTTTTGGAAAACAGTTGAAGGAACCAAACGGTCAAAGCAAAATGTCAAATGTCATCTGTGATAAAAATGCATACATAAAATTTAAAAAAATCGTCTTACCTCGTATAATCCTGACTTACTGAACAGCTGTTTACCTATGGAAAGAAGCATTAGTATAAGGTTCTAATATATAGTTGACCAAATATTATTGGTACTGTGGGAATAGTTTTAAAGTTATAATTAAAAGTTTTTTTTCATTCTAATTTTGAAGGACAATATCTTTTTAACCCAAGCGCGATAGAACTTTTTTTTGTATAAAGTACTAACATTATTTTGGCTCACTCTATCATCCCAATTATTTATGACCTCCCCTTTCCGGACACCCTGTATTCCTTGTGAATTAGTAAGTGACTTTCAGCTATGCGACTATAAAAACAAAACAATTTTAATGAAATACATAGTATTCTTTACAAGGTAAGTGGCAAGTAGATTTATTTAAATAAAGACATCCAAATAAAATACCTACTTACCTAAATCAAATCACCCTTCATAAATTCTAAAAATATACAATGTTTAGAAAAATAACCGACATTTTTAAAAAATTATATCTGTTGTACAATTTTAACATAAAAAGTTATAACAATCTATTTATTACCTTGAAGCAACGTTTCCAGCATAATAAATGTGTAGGCGAATCTTCCTAATAAAAATTTAAAATATGGGCGTATATTACATCGAGTGTAAGTAGGTAGTGTCACCAAATGTCTTAAATTAATTTTGGTATTTCCACATGTATTAAAGTAGGATAATTACTTTTAATAATATACTTTTAAACTTGAGAATTCTTCAGGCTAAATCGTTAACATGTTAAGGATATCGATGGTTATAAATAAAATTAATAGAACATATAGCTACCTAGACAGAAACATACGTTAATTAGTTCTGCTAGATTAAAACCAATAAAAGTATTGACACACATTACTGATTTTAAAGAAAGAAGATATAAAGAAGTATCATTAAAAATACTAAAATATAAGTTTTAAACCTATTCATAAAAATGATAATGTATTATTGAATTTTTTCCATAAATCCAATTATTGATTCACTTGATGTTTTTATTATGCAAAAGAGCCCTAAATATCCAAAAAGCCTTAAACTAAATGAATTTTTACTATGACAAATAAAACCATACATGTAAAAAGAAGAATTTCGGACATTGTATTTTTTAATTTATTCATACAACGTTTCGGGCAGTACCATCTCTGTCCGTTCTTAAGTGTTAACTAACCCTAATGACTAAAGCTACTGAATTTATATATACTGGGGAAAATCATTTACCCGTGATGGAGTTGGGTTGCTTTAAGAGTGGTTTCCAAATGTTTGGTGTATCCACACTCTGACACTCTGGATTGCTAAAAATATTGTTATTGTTTTCAATAAAGCGGCTTCCTTGAATTTGCGTTTTTCCACTGTAGTTCCTTGTGAACAACTTGTGCTGCTGACCACTTGATATTATGCTGTTGAGACCAAAAATGGTCAGGGATCCCTGCTTTTGATGGTTCCCTCCTCTGTGTGTGTTGTCTGTGCTCTGCAAGTCTTACGTTTAAAGGAGGTTTGTTTCTCCAATGTACGACCTCCCACATTGGCATGTTATCTGGTAGATACAATCTTGTATGGATAAATTAAAACCCGATTTATCCTCACAAGAGACCGATTGTATTTACCAGGTACCATGCCAATGTGGGGGTCGTACATTGGAGAAACAAAACGCTCTTTAAATTTAAGACTTGCAGAGAACAGACAACACACACAGATGGGGAAAACATCAAAAGCCGGGATCTCTGACCATTTTTGGTCTCAACAACATAATATCAAGTTGTCAGAAGCACATGTTGTTCACAAGGAACCACATTGGAGAAACCGCAAATTTAAGGAAGCCCTCTTATTGAAAACAATAATAAGCAATTCAAGTGTGGACATACCAAACATTTGAAAACCACTCTTAAAACGTACATACCAAGGCCGGCACCTTATGTGAGCAACCCCACGCTTGACCGAACCCAACTTCATCACGGGTGAATGATCTTCCCCAGTGTACAGGGTGGCGCCTTTTCATTGACCTTGCAGCGTATATCGAAACCTAAAAGAGATAGAACAAATCTGATTGCGCAATCTCAATATTAATTTTTTAAACAAATTCAATGGTAAAAGCAAACCATGGCTAACTTGATTCGTTTTGAAGATACAGAGTGTTTTTCAAATGTTGTCAATTTGCCCAGGCACTTGTAACTCGCTTGATATTAGAGATAGAAGAAAATGTAAACAGAAAAGTTTTAGGATTTGTACAAAATTCAGTGGCGGACCTATATTTTTCCATTGACTTTTATTTTAAAGTTGTAACACAAAGTTAAGTTCTTCTTAAATGCTATAAGAAATACCACAGTTAATATATCTATTCTTAATAGTTTCGGAAATATGGTCATAATCAGGATTTTTTTAACGAAACACTCTGTATATTATATTACCGTTGCAAAGATATTTTAAAGAAGTTTAAAAAATACCACATTTGATATATTTATCTTTTATAGTTTTGGAAATATGGCCATTTAAGATTTGGACGCTCATATTTCCGAAACTGTTGGAAAAAATAATTTTTGATGTGGTAAATTTTTAAAGGTCTTTAAAATGTCTTTTTATTGGTGATAAAATATACGGGGTGTTTTATGTTAAAAATGGTATTTTTTAGCTAATTCTGGACAATGACCATATTTCCGAAACTATTAAGAATAGACATATTAAATGTGGTATTTCCGATAGCTTTTAAGGGGAACTTAATATTAGTGATAAAATATACAGGGTGTTCCATTTAAAAAACCCAACTTTGTGTTATAACTTTAAAATAAAAGTCAATATAAAATTTTTACTAATTGCGGTAAGAAAATTTAAGGACGTATTCCTGAGTCAATTCTATGAAAAAGTACATAAAATCCGCCTAATTGCGTATTTTTGGATCATACAAAAACATTAGTGCAATTTTTTTCTTTTAAAAATTATGTGATATAACTTCCTATTAACAAATATGTAACAACAGCAACAAATACCTAATTAAATAACGTTTATATCTAGTCAAACAAATTTTACTAAAAAGGTGTTTTCAAAATTTTGAAGTTTTTTAAAAAGTTTATAACCCTGTATCTTGAAAACAAAAATTTTGAGGACCCATTTTTATATGAACTTTTTTATAAAATTGGCTCAGGAATACCCTCTTAAATGTTCTTACAGTAAATAGGAAACTGTTTTTTTTAAATTGACATCCAGTAAACTGCCTGCAGTCAAATAATACTGACTAAAATAAATTTGCTTTACAATAAATGGTTTTATAAGTTATTGGTGGCTTGGGTTAATGTTTAATAAAGATAATTTCTATTCAAAACATCTCTTTCAGCCTATTCCAGAAAAAAAACTATTGTAATTAAAAAATTATCTATTTAAACTTTAATTGATAGGATACCTGTCGGAGCTTAAGATTTACAAATGAAAGTAATTAAATTTAACTTTATTTATGAGAATTAAAAATAAATGATACAATTAATTCATTTTAAATAAAATACATTCTTATAATAAAAATATCAAAAACTTGGTCAAAAATATAGATAGTTTTTTTTTCAATTAGCTTGCTATTTAAAGTGCCGAGTAGTAGTTAGCCAAACAATTATTACATTACAAGGTTCTGCATTGTCTAGTTGCTTTAAATAGTATTTTCAAACTCTGTTAAATGTGTTTTAGTAAGAAAATGATTTTTGTTTTATTAACCCTTTTCTCTGTTTTAAAGACTTCACATTTACTTACATAGGTATATAACCGAGTATATACCTGTATGCCTAGAAGTATAAACTATTCCAGGTATCTTGAATACCATAAGTAAAATTGGAAGGCTGGAATTTATAACATACTAAATACATCTAGAAAAAATTTATAAACTTGGAGATATTGCTGTTGAAGTTACTATGCTATTACCACTGCTGTTTACTATTTCTCCATTTATAAACTTAATGTTTACCCTACTATGTGAACGAAAACCATTTGGAAAACCAATAAACAACAAGTAACAATAATAACACTGTTACTTTTCAAATTTCACTTATGCCCAGTTTTGCAATTGCGAGTTTAGTTTAGGTTAAGTTAAACTCAACTGGTAGATGAACCTATCCATTTAAAATATATTGCTGTCACTTTTGACATTTTACTTGACAGCAATATATTTTAAATGGACAGGTTCATGTACCAGTTGGGTTCAACTGAACTTGCAATTGTAAAACTGGGCTATGGAGACCTAGAGGAAGGTGTGTATACGACAACGGGATTATTTTGAAAAAATGGGTTTAAAATGTTAGCATTTCTATCAGAAAACAATTGAGGGCACTCGTATCCTTTGCAATATAATGCAACAGCGTTGCCAGGCGTAACATTATGTAGTGGAATTTATCCCATTTTTTTACATAAAAAGTTTTTTATTAGAAGGTTTTTAATGTCACCAAAAGTTTATAATAAACATTTTTAATCAGATTTAATTCATAATAAAAAGGAGGGACCAGCTAAGTCTCGAAATATTATTTAGTTAACTATTGCTTACAATAGAAATAAGCAGGATTCTTGTACTTATATATAATTTCCCAAGTGTAATTAAAATCCCTTAAATTTACCAAAACAGAAACATTACCTGGTAATTACAGTTTGTCTTGTTATATCGTTTTCTTCCAATTTGTTGTATTTTTGGTAATTGGACAGATTTATCTACACTTAACAATATAAGGTACACCACACAGTACTTTATTGTTTTATGTTTGGAACTTTATATAATTCGTAAAAATTTGAAGAATTTCTTAATTTAATACCTATTTATTTATTTGTTTACAAGATAGTCAATAATACATTTTACATTTTCAGAGGCAATTTACGAAATGACATTTTGCAACACAGCTTTCATGGAGTGCTCAGTTAAATTTTCACTTTTCTGAATTTGACGTGTTAGACTATTTGTTGTCAAAAGACAATCTTTGTAGATTATGAACATTAAAATATTTGTTTTATTGTATTAAATGTAAAATAAAGAAGATAATGCTTTGCTTTAAACTGCAAAATAGGAAATATTCCGAAAAAAGGAGATATCTGCTTTTAAAATTTAGTCGGTGAGTATTTATCTGGCATATTATTGGAATATTTTTAAGGAAAACTCGCATTGAACTGATTTCATAGTTAACTTTTACACGATTTATGCCTAAATTACTCGTAAAACCTACATTTCTATTAAGTTATTCAAATTTCTAATTTCTAGTAGATACCTAATTTGACATTAATATTAGGGTTATTTCACATAATTTTTTATTAAACTATATCCTTGATAAAATGTACTGAGATCAATTTTTTTAAACTTTAAGCATAACATACCAGAGGCAGACTGGCCTTACAACAATCGCATGATAAAGGAGATACATGTTTGGTTAAATAAGCAAAGAATTGTATTTTTGGTAATTGTACTCAGACACCACGTTGATTTTGATGATTTTTTGCATATGGGGTTTTTTGGGGTGTCGATTACGCAATTAAATACATTTTAATCGGCAAAGTTTCTTTCTCTAAATATTTATTATAAAACTTAAAAAGAAATTTACCTTATTTTCACTACACTTCCACTTTTTTTGCAAACAATTCTTGATTTAAAGCTAAATTAGCACTTAATATTTAATTTTTACGTTTTAAAAACTAGCTTTTTTATTTATTTTAGCCCTTAATCCCATGAAATTACAAGGATGGCATAGCAGCGCCATGGCTACTGCGATTGAAATGGTTAAAAGTTAAGCTTTAACCGAGCCTTTAATGGAAAAGAAGGTTAATAATTAATTAGAAAACTGAGTTTGTAAAAGGTAAACACCAAATATTAAAAAATTGAAAAAAATTAAAATAATTAAAAATGTAGCTTATGTGTGCGTCACTTTGTGTTCTCACTGTATTTTTTTACCTGAACAAATAATACTGCTGAGAATAAAAACTTGCACAAAATAGGTACAAAAGATTATTCATTTTAACATTTTTCTGCGCACTTCTAACCAGTTTTCATTTTCTCTTTTTGTTATTATTTTATTATTATGTGACCATAAAAAGGTCTTTAATATTTAACATTAAACATTTAATATATCTATCTTTAATAGTTTTTAAAATATGACCACTTAAATCTGAAAAATAGTACATATAATTTACATTATACCTACCTACAGCACTAAGCTGAGAGTATAGTGGTAATGGAAATTATATCCAGATTTAAATGGCCATATTTCCAAAACTATTAGAGATAGATATATGAAATGTGGTATTTTTAAAAAGCTTTATAAAAGACCTTTTTAGTGGTGACATAATATAGCGCTTGTCCCATTTAAAAAAGTTTACCTCTTCATTTTTCTACAGTTATTGATGTTCATTTGTTTCTTTTTTTTTTGCTCAACATATAATAGATGAAACAGTATAAAACTTATACAGGACGTTTTTTCTTCCCTTTTTGGTTATGGTTAAAAGTAGGTGGCAAAATATAAATGAAAACCCTGTACCAGTCGAGTTTAACTAAACCTAAAATGAACTTGCAAATGCAAAATTTGGCATTAGACTTATTAACCATACTTATTAGGTAAGTTGATACATTACTGTTATGTATTTGTAGACTTTGCATATACAATAATTTAAATTAATATTAAGCGCCAAGGCCTATAAAATTCTCATTTAATATTATTATTGTATATTTTAACTTATTTCACATAAAATATGGATAGGAATGTAGTTTTTCTCTTTAAAAACATCAAATGTTTAACAATATTTAAGGGTTAAATGCGAGGATAGTTAAACAATTCCACAAAATAGACAAGTACAAAATCATAGCAAAATAAAATAATTACTGCTTTGACAGCTGATTCATCCTCAGCCTTCACTATAAATTTTCTTTTTTACATGCAGGATGATTTAAATTGTAGGATTTTTTAATTTCCTTGTTTATTACTAGCGTTATAAACTCAAATGCTCAATTTAGTTAGTTAAGGATGCATGAATAGATTTAAAAAAATGAAAATACCTGTTTTGTAATGAAGGAATCATCAGTCTCTGGGTAACCTTTTCGTTCTCCTCGGTCCATTTCATCTGGCGGTCGATCACCACTTGGAACCTGGTTTAAACTAGAGTTTTTTGTAAAAATCTTTGAAATTGCACTCCACATTCACAAAATATTTGCACAAAAATATGATCCTGCCCTTCGACAATATCATTGCCTAGTCAACCTACGCAAGGCTACCAGTGGTTTTTCTCTGTACTCGATATTACTGACCTATTAATTATTTGCTTTAGCTGTTACGTCTAACAAATACACGTATTTATATTCATTTCTGCACGTATTTTAAACTAAATTATTGTCTTTTTTCTGTTTCTGACAAATTATTTTACGTCTTGTCATAATGTCGAATCTTCTAGCGACGTTTGCGCTACTTCCGGTGGGTCAAAGAACTATTCCATTGAAAAATCGTTTGGGCGTTAAAGCGCGGGAAATTTAAACTCGATTGACCGGTTAGTAAATAAAATGTAAGTTAGTAAGTTTTTAATGTTTCTGTACTACGAATTTTGCTAATCTTTAATAAAATATTATAAATTATTTTGTAAGCAATAACAAATAGCGTGGCTTTTTCAGCCTTTTTCTAAAACAAAAGATCTCCCAACCAGTATTCTGGCGCATTCTCCAAAATTTAATAAAATTAGTGCCCTACACGTGCCCTGATAAGCTTAAAATCACAAGAATAAATATATTATTTATTCTTGTGCTTAAAATTATTTACAGTGTGTCCACGTAAATTGGCTTCATATGGAAAATTTTTGGAAATTTTCTATATCGAAAATTTTTGTAAAGAAAAAATGTTTAAAATTAAAAACCACTTTTAAATATGCAAATTTTATTAGTTACAAAAAAATCTGCTTTAATGGTGAAAATTTAAGTTTGTAAATTAGGGCATTGTAGTACATTGTTCTTGTATTGATAACAGTAAATTTAATGGTTTTTTAAAATTGACCTATATAATTTGTAATTACTAAACCAAGTAGTTGCAGTAATTCACAAAACCAATTTTTACCATTATCGTAATAAAAAAACTGCAAATAAACAAAATTGCACTTTTAAAATAATTTTTACTTCTAAACATTTTTTTATAATAATTTTCGATTTTAGCAAAAATACATTTTTAGCGAAACCTGCTAATGGATAGATACATAGGCGTAGCCAGCAGGGCCTGATGCTGCCGCCTAGGGCGCAAAGATTTGGGAGGCGCTATAATCTTGATTGAGGGGGTGCGCTAAAATCATGAGAGTGAGGGAAAAAGTAAGTGAAGACGTCTTAACCTTTCTACCGCTTCAGCGCTGGGAATAGAGGCGCGCAAAAATAGGGTAAGTATGGAAGGGCGCCGCAAAATGTACAGTTTGCTTCACCCCTTCACTTCAAAAATGCTTCGCCAAGACACCTTTTTTTGGTCCTCAAAATTTTTTTATGACCACCCGACGAAAGGAAGGGGGCGCCTTCTCATTATTAGCCAGGGCGGTCACAAGTCTTAATCAGGTGCTGGTAGCCAGGTACCAACAGGGCGGGCAGTTGAGCCCCCTAGCATCGGACAATTTCTTTTTGTAGATGTTAAATTTATACGTAGACGTAAGGACTCTGTAACGATAAATACACATTAAAAATATAGCAATTGCAGTAAAAACAATTAAAGGCATATTTGTGAGCCTGTTATATGCAAAAAAAGTAGATATGAACATAGGTCCGAAAATGCATTGTTTCTAAGATACAGGGTGTTAAACTTTAAAAAGAATTATAATTTTTATTGATATTGTTCCGAATCACCTTGTATAAAAACACGTACCTTCGTTTTTATACCTTTATTACCAATAAAAGGTAACTATGGTTACAACGAGAAAATCTTCAGTTGTCAATGTCTCAAAGTTTACAGCACAAAAGTCGAATCTATACTAATCATTCGAAGGTTTTCTGTCGCCCTTTATAGTAATATGGAGGAGTGAAGAATGATCTAGAATTTTGGAGAAATATCGCGAAAATTCCATAGTACAGGATGGCATAAAAGTTCTTAATGGACAATTCGTGCGGTTTCGAAAACTTTCGAAAGTGATGAAAGAAGAATAAAGGTAAATTATTTAAATAAATTAACAAACTAAATTAAATGATCCTAACTCTCTAAAATTCTCTAACGTAAACACATTTTTAAAAGTCTGTAACAATATTGTTATAGACTTTTAAAAAATGTGTTTATAGTTTACCAAATTGTTGAGAGTTAGGATTATTTAATTTAGTTTGTTAATTTATTTGAATAATTTACCTTAGTTTTCCAAGTTCTTTCATGACTTTACGTAGGTTGCCGAAAGCGCTCGAGTCATCTATTTAGATTATAATTTTTTACACATCCTGTAGATTAGAACTTTTCATACATCTTGTAGCAAAAGCATTCTCGAGAAAATTCTAGATCATTCTCCACTCTTCCATCTTCCACGCATACTATAAAAAGGCGAAGGAAACCTCAGTTTCAGCAGTAGAGCCATTCCTTGAGTATAGTTTCGACTTTTGTAAGTGTTCATTTCGAGACATTGAGTTTTGTCGCAATTATATTGTGCAGTTGCAGTTATCGCTGCCGTCTATTAAATATTTGTTTCCAAAAAGTTGTATATAGAAAAGTTTCTTAAAATGACCCAAAGATTATCGGAAAATTAATTGATTTTTGGTAATGTTAATATTTAACACATAAAATTGGCCAAAATTACAAAACCGTAAAAATAACCAACTTTCAGATAATCTTTGGATCATTTTAAGAAACTTTTCAATATACAACTTTTTTCCCAAGAGATACGAGGGAAAATTTAAAAATTGACGTTTTTGATTTTACCCTATTTATTCTTTAATACAAGAAATAGCAAAAAACCATAGAGATATTTTTCGTAGAACTTTTTACGTAGATTCTACAAAAAGTATTCGATTTTTTATACAGGGTTGCGTTAAAAAGTTACGATGCCAACTTGATGTTTTTCTTACGGAACACCCTGTATGTATCATTGTATCATTATCTGTGGTAGTTTTTAAATATTTGAATTTTAATAATTGTTTTTGAGCGTACCCCGTATAAACACCTTCTTTTACAATAATATTTAAAAATAATAAATAAATGTATTAGTTAAAATACTTTTTAAGATGTAAGTATGCTAACTGCTAACCTTAATATACTTTTAAAAATGTAAACAAAATAAACAAATATTAATACCTACATATGTATATGCAATCACTAAAATGTTTTGTTTTTTTTAAATATAGTTATATAAGATTAAACCTCTTTTATTCCTGTTATTACAACAAAATATAAATTTATTTTAAAATTTAAATATACTAAATTTAAATATACGTTTACAAGAATGCTATAAATACAAAAGAATATTACCTCTTTTAAAAAATATGCTACAGACTGGGAGGCTTTGAAAAATTTAAAAAAGAAACAAACAATGATATTACACTTGATAACCTAATGGCATCATCCACATATAACCAAATTTAAAAAGTTAGAAGACAATTTACAAGAATTTGGCTCTTTCACAAAACCACATTTTTTTTAAACTGTGTTCGATACTTCTAAAAGTTTATTAAGGTTAGTATAAATCATAAAAAAATAGTGTAATTATTACATTTAATTTTTTTTTAAAATATCATTGTAAAAGAAGGTGTTTATACGGGGTACGCTCAAAAACAATTATTAAAATTTAAATATTTAAAAAACTACAAGAGATAATAATACGATGTTATATATATATTGTTAAAATCGTAGTGACAAGGGCTATTATTTAGTAAAAAAATATACAGGGTGTTTCATAAGAAAACATCAAGTTGACATTGTAACTTTTTAACGCAACCCTGTATAAAAATCAAATACTTTCTGTAGATTCTATGTAAAAAGTTCTACAAAAAATGTTCTTATGTTTTTTGCTATTTCTTGTATTAAAGGATATATAGGGTAAAATCCAAAACGGCAATTTTTCAATTTCTCCTCGTATCTTTTAGATAAATAATTTTATCAAAATTCTAACTAAGTCATTTTAAGTTTCTTCAAAATCCAGCCCATAACACCTACATCGGTTTTTAAATAACTCCAGTAATAACTAAGATAACTAACTAAGTAAGAAAAACGTCCAATTTTGCCCACCCTGTACATACAGTAAGCTGGCGAAATTTACCGCAAAAAGGAAGATATCTCCCGGAAATGCCCTTTTCTGCGGTAAATGAAAATTTATTCGGTACATAACGTCAAGCCTGTTAATGCTATAGGTCCTGTTTCTGCTGCAAACGATGTATTTAGCTATAAAGGCAGTAAAATACAGGGTGATTCACGGTCGATGGTAGGTTAGACGTTTATGGAAAACGGAACACAGAATTTTTCTGAAAATTTGGCATCTTACATTTTCTTACCTGTTCTATCGATCTAAAATATTTTCAGCATTGCGACGTTGCCGCTTCTATCAAAAAGTCCTAGAAACTTTATTTTTTAAATGGAACACCCCTATATTAACAAATTTTTATATTCGCCCTTTTATTATAAAACTTTTTGTTAATATTGCCCTATACCTATCTCTATAGGTTTTGAGATAAAAAATAATTTGTGTTAAATATGGTGCAAAACATGGCCCTAATTAAACTTAAGTAAATTAGTGCTCTCAATTCATGAAAAGTTGATGTTTTGTTAAATCATCAAGATTTCTTAATAAATCCGCTTTTTTGTAAAAAATATTTTTAAAGAATTTAATGTTAAGTAACCATGGAAATATCAGCTTATGACAGTTTGGTGACTTTGAATTTTATGAAATTATTTATTTTACACGGACAGTGTGATGAAATCATTGCCAGAAGTTGCAAAAATTTAACCAAATGTATCCTGAATTAAGGCCAATGAACGAGAGGTTTGTACGACTACAAAATAATTAAATTAACATGTGAAAGTACAGAAAATAACATAATTAGGACGAATTAAAATAACAACTAAAATAACAAATTTTTAAAATAAATGCTGAAAATGTCCATTACATTCTAAACAGTTTAAAATGTGCTTTTGTACACGACTCGTGGTTGGCTTTTTCAATTTGATGGGGATCCAGATCTTCAATACACCGCACTATTCGCCGTCGCAGTCCTTCTTTAGTAGGCACTGGAGTAATGTACACCCTTTCTTTTAAAACACCCAAAAAACAAAAAAGTCAAGCTGCGTAAAATCGGGTGATCTCGGTGGCCAATCCCATGTCCCCAAGCGCCTAAACCAACGATCGTCGAACATTTCGTAAAGTTCCCTGGAAACTTTCTGGGTACAATGAGCTGGCGATCCGTCCAGTTGAAACCACGAATTCCTATATTCCTCTAAAGACAAATTATCGACAAAAACGGTAACAGTCTTCCCTAGTATTTTGAGATATCTCTGAGCATTGAGTGTGTCATCATAAATAAAAAAGCAAATTTTATTCTTCTTAAAAATACAGAAAACATTTAGTTCAAATTTTTCTTGAAACCCCATTTTTTTTATCATGTTTCATTTTGGAAGATTATTTTAAAGACTGTCAATAACTGTTTATAAGTTACTTATAAAAGTCACCAAAGTGTCATAAGCTTGATATTTCCATGGTTACTTAATATTAAATTCTTTAAAAAATAATTTTTCACAAAAAGCGGCTTATTAAGAAAACTTGATGATTTAGGTATAGGGACATGATATGTCATCTTAAAGCGTTCTTCTTCATCTTTAATTTTTTTGAGTAATATACAGGGGGTTTCATTTGAAAAATGATCTTTTGACCCCTTTTAAGAATAACGGAAATAATAGTAATTTTAGCACGCCCTGTATGATATGGAGTCGATTTCTCGGTGTAAATTAAATACATCGTGTCTGTCTAAACTACCACAAAAACATCAACTTTTCATGAATTGAGAGCACTAATTTACTTAAGTTTAATTAGGGCCATGTTTTGGACCATATTTAACACAAATTATTTTTTATCTCGAAAACCGATAGAGATAGGTATAGGGCAATAGTAACAAAAAAGTATTATAATAAAAGGGCGAATATAAAAACTTGTTAATATAAGAGGTGTTCCATTTAAAAAATAAAGTTTCTAGGACTTTTAGATAAAAGCGGCAACGTCGCAATGCTGAAAATATTTTAGATCGATAGAACAGGTAAGAAAATGTAAGATGCTAAATTTTCAGAAAAATTCTATGTTCCGTTTTCCATAAACGTCTAACCTACCATCGACCGTGAATCACCCTGTATATAAATGTCAATTTATGTAAAAAAATTGACATGTCCCCTTTTGCAGTTAGCGTTCACATGTTTATATTCCATAAAAGCTAGTTATTTTGTTAATCCATTTACTTTTTTATTATGTACTTTAAGAAGGTCGTTACATTATCATAATAAATATATTTTTATTTATTTGCTTGAAGTGTTAAGCCGCGTCCAGACTTGCAATAATTCGCCGTGCCGCTCCACGCCACATGGTGGTTTTAAGGGCTTGGCGAATGATTCGTCGGTGATTCAGAGCTTGTCGGTTTTTCGGCGTCAAAGGAGCGCGCAAACAGGTTGGTTAGTTTGGACGGATGTTTCGCGAATTGTTGCAAGTCTGGATGCGGCTTTAAGTATGTAGTATGTACCCTGTATGTACTACAACAAATTGAACTATCTTTACCTAATAGGTGCATTAAAAAGTATATATGCGCTGTTACAAAATTATTTATTGCCATTAGTCTACTAGAAATTGTTGCGTCAAGCCTATGTCAAGCCTAATGATCATAGCGGATTTAAATTGAAAGGTAAACAATAAAAATAAATGACCATAAGTTAACATGAAACATTTATTTACATAAAAAGAATTTTACAGCAAGACTGCATAATTATAATAAATACAATTAGCAATTACTTCTTTAATCTGGTAAACAATAACTTTCTAATGTTTTTGTGGTGTTAAAAAACATTAAAAACGCATAGTCGTAAAAAATCTTTAATACTCGTTTCACTTTTTGTGCAGTCATATTTAATTACCTACCTTAAGTTTCTAAAAAATAAAGAATTATCCTTTATTTTTAGTAGTTTTTAAGATAAATGTTGTAGTAATTATTGGCGCATATTGACTACAAAAAGTGGCGGGGAGCCAAAATAGTAATAAAAAATTTAGTGAAATCATAAAATGGATTAAAAAAAAAACACTTTTCTATAATTTTTTTCCAATTGTACAATTTATACGGTAATGTATTAAATCAGTAAAATATTTGCTTCAAGTAAAATATCATGTATTACACATATTCTTAAAATTATTTGATACTTTAAAGGTAAACACATAAACGCCTCAGTTTCTGTCATATTACAAATGTAAAATCTGCATTGTCAATTTATTAATCAAAAAATCACATAGTTTTCCTACTTATAATGCACCTGCAAAGTGCAATGAAAGTTATGCACCTCAGTGTAGACTATAAGTCATATAGCTAACGGCATCCACAAGTTTTTACAACCATTTGTTTATATTTTTTAACACGACATTATGATCATCCAAAAGTATAGAACTGATATTGGTGACAACTTTGTTGGGGCACAGCAAGACTTTGATATCTTGTTGGGTTCATTAGATGAACTAAAGTCTGCACGATTGCATGATTTGAAGCATTCATATGTGCATTTAATGGAAAATTGCACTCTCCATGACAAAAGTAGGCTGCATAACCTTCTGGAGCAATGATCCAATCCTGAAAAAATAAAAACATTTCTTTTCCAGTGGCGTAAGAATAACAAAGTTTGTCACAAGAAAGTTCAGACTCTCTCATGTTGGAAAACTAAATACCATCTATCTCGTATTTTTTCAAATTTTTTTTTAATAATTTTTGAAATTTTAAAACTAAAATCTAGAATCCAGAGAAAAGCGAAATAACCTTTTTAGTAATTCGTAATTGTTTTGTCTTCACTACCGATAAAAAATACCTGATCTTGAATAACATAAAGGTCGAAACGACGAACAGACACTGATTGGCGAATATGTGATGATGAGTCCCAAAACCACCCGCACTCTTGTCGGGTTGTCATGACACTGCCGCGCCGGTTTGTTGCATATTTAACGTTTTCTATGGCTTTACCGTCCGTGGACGAATTTTCAGAAGTCTTACCCCAGATTAACAGAGAAATGACTCAAGTGTCCAGTACGAGATTTAGTAGGTAGGTATAATGTGTTTCAAATAGTTTATTTTCTTTTTATTTCTACTTACATTTTTAAATAAATATATTTATTATTCACAACGTGACACCTATGAGGTTGAGATTAAGAGATTAAACAGAAACGCAAGAAATAAAACCTTCCATGTTAAGATGACGCTTCCATCTTACTTACCAGTCTTTTTTCGACTCATTGACAAAAATTGCCCATTGTAATTTCGAACTACCACGACTTGTATTTATTTGGAAGGATAGGAGCTCTCCATATTTTTTACTATGACTAAAAATGTTACATCTTACCTGCCATTTTAAATCCTTGAAACTTATATACAGTGTATTAATTTGACAAGTACTTCTTGCTTCTGGTTCAAAGCCTGTAAGAAATTAAATAATTTAGAAAATGGAGAAAATTAATTCGAAATTATTATGGAATTATTTTAGGGCAGTATTTTGTGGCTTTAACGATACAAAACGTGCACATTTTTGCTATATGGGATATCCTGACAGTCTTAGAGGAATATGTATAATATTCCTTCAGATGCCGCTCGAGGGACTACCGAACTTAATAAATTTAGTTAAGATACTATGAATTAGCCCCTTTGATGACATAAATAATATTGCCTAATGACAACAAAATTTAGTAGTATTTAAGATATTTAAAGAAACCGTTTTTTTTTAAGTTTAACACTCTGAATCTTGAGAACTGGTAATTTATGAACCCATGTTTATATGAACTTTTTTTCTTATCCTGATAAGTAAATTTTACTCTAGTAGTGGCAGTGTCATAAGCAACAAGTAGTAGAACTACCTATAGGCTGCCTTTGCAATTTTTGTAGGACCTATCTGATAAACATACCCTTATTTCCAAATACACTTGGAATGTCAGACTTTTTACTCTCGTTTTAACTTCTCTCGTGGTTCTTGGTTTTACTGACATAGATGCTTTTAAAAACGCTACCATAAATGGATGAGTAGCCTCATCACCCTTTACTGTAACAAGTCCGATATCTTCTGGGCGAATTTCGTGATCTAAAACATAAGAAAGCACAGATTTTTTAAAATATTGTTTAAATAACAAAAATAACAAAGAGCAATATTACCAAATTACCGTACCGTAAAAGCATTTCCTTGATGTTCTATAGAAGTAAGTGCTGTACAGTTTTGAAATTTATTTATATCATTTTTTGTAATATGGTTAATTATTACCATATATTTTAAATAAAATAAAAAATGTGATTTCCTGAAACTTTAAAATTCAAAATAATTTACATGACTTGATACTTGATTTGCACATGTGGCGACATAAAAAGCTTAGTATCCAAGGGTTTTTTGACATGCAAAATTTAGATCTGATGATAACTTTGGTATTAATCAAAACGTGCTATCTACACTACTTTGAATTTTTCTATAGTCTCGAAAATATGTTTTTCTGTTTCTTAAAATTTTTTAAAGTAATATTTTCGCAATTTTGAACCACCCTGTATATTCTAGCGCAAATTTCATTATAGCTTTTAGCATTTTAAACGAAGTAAATATTTTTATAAAGAATAACTTTGTTTCGAAATATTTAAAAAACAGGTATAATTAAGTCCATCCGTGGACACACTGTATTTATCTTTCCTTCGACGCGTGGTTTCCACTTAATAAAATATAAAGCATTCCTCTGCATGTTTATATCCATAGACAAGGGACGGGTCAGTTATTGTTAGTTTTATATCTATATTGTGGAAATTATTGATAGACGATGTCTTTTTGGTAGATTGATAAAAGTGGCGAGGTTTGTAAAACATATTTTAAAGAACGCAAAAACTTGCCCTGTAAAGCTTTTATCTTAATTTTAAAACACTTTTACACGAGAGTCTCTGAAACAGCACCTGCTTTTATTTTATTGCTTTATTATTCAGATCGTGTGTCTACTAAATAAACATTCAACTATTTTGTTCAGTGGTTATGCTAATAGAATACAATAAAAACTAATAACTAATAAAATAAACACCTGCATCAAAACAATACTCACATGGTGAATGTTAACTTATATTAAAATGAATTTATCCCGATTCTATGAATTTTTATAGCAGACAAAAACTTCATTTCATAGTAGGGAAGCCCCAGAGGGGTATTTCGGGATTTCCTACAGCGCAGCAGATTAATATACAGGAGGATACCTTTGTACCCGGTTAAGTACCTCCACCAAATATGACACCCGTATATAGGGCCCGGACTTCAAGAATAAAGAAATGCACACATTGACTCGAATAATTCGGTGCAACGGCGAATCTTTCGCCTCGCGAAATATCACGACCAGACGCGTTTTCGTTGCGAATCAAACATGGCTTTTACTGAAATGTTAATAGAGTTTTTAAAGAAATATCCGATCTATGAAGATTATAAATATAAAAATATAAGAAAGAAAGATAAGTTTTGGAACGAAATTGGGCAAGAGATACATACATTCCATACATTTAGATCCTTTAGAATGCCTTACTTTTCAACTTCCTCATTTTTTTAAGACAGCCAATATTGCCTCTGCTTCAGTGCTTAAAGAATTGATCTTTACATATATCAAAAGGAAAATATATGTTGTGAAATACGCGAAGAGGGAACGAAATCTCACGAAATACTCGGGCAAATGTGATAGAGACACATTTTGTTACTGCCTATGTCGCGAAATATTCCTTGGTTATCGCGGCGAATTAATTCGCGTCATGTCTATACCCTAAAGGATCAGATAAGTAAAAAAATATTCATCTTAAATTTTCGAATGCCTTAGATTACTAAAGGGTTAATTGCATGTTAAAAAGTGTATAATCCACTAATCTAAAAATTTTAAATTTGAGAGTGACGTAAAGAAAGCCGAAGGCTATAACGTTGTAACAAAACGTCATCTTGACATTCTCAGCAGGGCTAATTTTTTTATTTTGAAGAAAATTATTTAAGAATAACAAAAATATATAATCTGACGATTTCCAAAAGCCAAAATAACAACAGTATTTTTTTGACATATTGAAAAACCAATAGCCGCTTTCCCCACCGATGAGAAGGTATACATTGTATAACAATTTTTTACCTTATCATCTAAGCTTTGCAACCCAATAGGTCTCTATGACGTTCGAGAAAATCCCTATTTAGCATCGTGGGCTCCCCTACTATTAATGTAGGATATCAAAAATGTTTTTCTCAAAACATAAGTACCGCTAACTGTGCCGGTACCAAATAATAAATTTACGTCCTTATTTTTATCATACAAAAAGAAAAATATCAATTTCTGAAAAATAACAAAGTCCTGCTACAATTATTTAAATAAATTATAGATAACATTTGACCTGGAAGATCCTAAATAAATAATTAAAGAAAATTTTAAAACATAAATTATTAATTTACAATTGTCTAAATAATGGAGCGTAACCACAACTTTTCCAAAATATTTCGTCTTTTTACAAAAAATTTCAGATATAAATTTACTGGTCATATATAAAAATTGCTAAAGTTGATTTTTTATAATGCAGATTTTTTTATTTCTTAATTTTTATTACTTTGGATTTTTCCCGCTTTACCTCGGTAAGTGGCCCCCATCAAGGCTTTGGCCCACCGGGCATTTTCCTGACACTAAATTTGTCGGATTAATTTTGTCGTTTTTGAGTCAGCAATCGGATAAAGTTAGTATTAGATAAGATATACGTGGTACTGACAAAAATTTGTATCACGGGAAAACATTTCAACTAGAAAACACTACATTTGATAAACCTATGTCCTACACGATAATTCAGTAGTAATACTTAAAAAATTTTGGACATCCATTGTCTTTATTTTTAACTCTACTAAACGTTTCGGGCAGTTGTGTCTTGTCCGTTTTCAAGTGTAAACGTAAAAGCGTAACAATGTTGGCGTCCTAGGTGAACAACCTCATCTATCAAAATTATTGCTGAAAATTTTAAGGACTGAAAACAAGGGGCTGTTGTTGCTCTTTAAAAATTAGGCGAGGACTTTCTTTTTTTTTTTTGTCTTCAATTTTTTGTAAAGTAATTTTTTCGGTAGTTCAAGTTTACTTGCTCAATAATAAATATCTGATTACTAAATCAAAAATAACAGAATTAATCTGACACACCAATAGGTACTTTTAATTTATTTTGTATGATTAAAAAAGAACCAAAATAAGTCGTTTCAACACACTTTTTATATACCATAATATTTGATTTTTCCTACCTAACCAATTTTCAAATTTGACTACTGTAACTTAAATGAACCTATAAAAAATGTCACACTGACGTTCTTTTTGTACAATATACTCTTTTAAACATACAATTTTGTTGAAGGTGTCTATTAGTTTGTTAATATAGATTTTGATTTACGCGCTATTTGTTTCTTTTAATACAGGGTCCGACTATATTTTGACCCATTTTGATCGCGAATAACTTTAGAACAAATAAAGTTATTATTAAGATGCGGTTTTTGCTAGAAAGCCTTAGATTTTTAAAAAGTTTTTTATTATTTTAATTTTATTTTACAATGTAGGGCAAGCTTTGTTATTTTAAATGGGCACCATGTATATATACTATGGTTTTAAAATTTAATCTTTTCCCCTTAAAAAATGTAACATAAGCTATGGTTACTTCAAAAATAATAAATTTATTGATCCTTAAGGGTATTATTTGACGCAAAATTTGCTACATACAAGGTTACAAATAAAAATTAGGGCAACAAAACTCTACGATATTTACAAAATAATAGTTGTGTTGAAGCTAAATTAATTTTTTTAAACTTCTGGTAATATTTTTGAATAACTATAGCTCTGTTGCCGTATTTTCTTCGCAATCTTGTATGTAGCAAATTTTCATGGTGAAATAATATGACAGTCATTCTTTTAAAGATCAATAAATCCAGTATTCTTTAAAATAACCATAGCTCATGTTACATTTTTTAATGAGAAAAGAATAAATTATAAGACTAAAGAAAAATATACATGGTGTTCCATTTAAAATAACCAAGTTGATCTATATCGAAAAAATGACTACTGTGTTTTTGTATTTACGGAATTTTGAATAAGCAAACATTAAAACAATCTTAGGCCATCTGCGAAAATTGTATCTTGATAACTTTATTTGTTCTAAAGTTACTCGCTATCAAATGGGCCAAAATATAGTCTGACACCCCAAACTGTACAAACAATAGGTATAGGTATATCGGCCAGTAAAGCAACAACAAAGGATGTACGATGAATCATCCAATACGAAATGTTTACATTTCGGTATGTTATTAAGCTGATCCGGTACAAAAAACATTTAACATATTGTCAAAAATACTTTTATAAGGATACACTCTAGTACTCACTTTTATCAGTAGGATGAACTGATAAATAAATGCCTTTGTTTGATTCTGGAAATGCTACCCATGTGGATAAACACTTGGTAACATTAATTCCTAACCATCCGGAATACTCAGCTGTAGTTTCAACTTCAGATATATACTCCAATTCACTCTCACTAAAAATTGAAGGTGTATTAAAGTTTTTTTTGACCGTCATAATAAAATAAATAGGAATTATAAAGAAAATATATTTTGGGTGTAATGTAAATGGTTCCATTTACGGGAGGCAAATTGTAGGTTTTGAAAAGGACCAATCACATTACAGATGGACAGCCGGCTTAAGGTCAATTTTTACTTTACGTCCCGTTTACCTTCCCTATCCGTCACATATAGCTCACGTTATTATAAACTCCACTTACTATACTTTGTATTTACGGAACGGATAGTGGGCATATAGTGTATGATTTGCGTTCAATAATATTTTATGCAAAGGGAATGTGACGGATAGGTGAGGTAGCGACAGCCGCGGTAACTGTAGACGCACATTATTAGTCTTTTCATTTTGAATCCTTGGTATATAACAGGGGTCACCAACTACTTTCATTAGGGATCTTTTTTTAACTAACATGACCTTCGCGGTTTGGAAAGAAAAAAGACCCGCATGCAGGAAGCGGTCGGCGATAGCGCATACTCTTCTCTCCCCCACTCCTCGTACTCGCCGCTGCTTGCCTTTACTCGGCTCACACCGCGATTACTAACAAAATTGTACTTCGCTCCAATTCGTTGTCAAGTTGACTATAGCAAAGACAGCGCGGACAAAATAAAATTTTGGTTGGCAGATCCTGACCGCCGCGGCTTGCAGGCAGCTAGTTAGTGACTCCTGGTATATAACATGTTTTAATCACTTACCCATCATTACTGTGGATAAGCTGATAAGCAGTAACAGTATAATTCTTTCCCTTATGCTTAGATAACGTTTGATTCTGAAATACTTTAAATTCTGCACCGACTATATCTTCTGCTACTGGTAATTCAGATACGTCAAACCACAGTCTTTTTCCTCTCTCGTGTCGAACACTATCTACATGATGACCTTAAAATGTAAAACATAAAGCACATTATTACTATTTTTTGAAAGAAATGGGTGGTATAGTGTGTCTACGTAAGGCCAGGCGCGCACTGCAATGGCAAGCAAGTGAAGTGGCGGCGAAGTGGTGAGCTAGTGGCAAATGTAACCTTTAAATTCACCAAAAATTAACTATTTTGGAGAATGGTGATACCCAACTGACGCCACAGCCTTGCCAAATACCATTTCACCGTCATTCTACTTTAATGCTCGCTTCTGTATTTATGTACGTATGTTTTATATATTCCATCTGACACTGACACACCACCTGACAGCCACATCACTTGCTCGCCATTTCAGTGCGCGCCTTGCCTAAGTTGGCGTCGCGTCGTATGGGAAACTTAGTGTTTCCAGAGACTCGGGATTTTCCCTTTTTTAAAGATTTTTGATGACAAGAGGAAAAATAGAATTTTTAAAGTAAAAACGGGGATTTTTTAATAATTTAGAAGCTAGTCTAGTCTGAAGGCTATGATTCATTAACAACGTTAAATATGTGTACATTTTGAATTGCTTCTACTCTAAACATTGTAAAAAATGGGGTATAAACACCTTTAGCTTTATTCTTAACGTGGAAGAAAAGCTTTATTTTTCATAGGCAATGTTTCCTATATTTGGTATTTAGTAGTTGTATAACTTTGAGGATTTTAAAGTAGTAAAGTTTTTAAAGAAAATGCATTTTGTGTTTGTTTTATGGATGTGAGGCCTCTTTTTATACAAAGCTATCTGACCTCTCCTACCTCCTACAAATTCAAAATGGGGATTTTCTCCAAAATACTTTAAAAAAGGGATTTTCTAGAACCACGCGGGGGAATTTCCTTCTAATCCACCTGGTAACACTGGGGCAACTTATTTATAATAAATAATAATAAATAAGTTTCCCGAAAAAAAGATATTTTTTATAGAAAAGTTCTGCATAGTCCAATACCTTGACCTTTCAGGGTATAGCGATAATTAATAGAAAGAGAACAAATCTGACTAGACAGTTCCGATTACGATTTATGAGACAAATTCAGTGGTGAAAGTAAATTATGGCTAACTTGATTCATTTTGAACAAACAGAATGTTTTTCAAATTTTGTGATTGCTTGATATTAGAGATAGGTACGAAATGTAAATAGAATGTCAGGGAATCATTTTTTTTAAAGGGGTGTCACGTAGCACCTCAGTGTTGGTTGTCTGAACACACTTTGATAATCCGGGTAACCATTATGAAATCTGTCAGATGTTAAGTTATTATTCTAGCCTATACAGTACCGTAAAGCGGGTGAAAAGAAAATAGCGTTCTATGAGGATTTTTATTACTTATTAGGGTCTCTCTGTAAATTTTTTATAAAAAAGAAGCTTTTCATCCTATCTCGTAGATCAACAGCAATATTAAACTTCCAAGGGCTATCGGGCCATCCTGTTTAAAGGAGCTAATGTAAGATTTCATTACGTATTAATATAAAAAAATAACTTCAATTTTAACTTTTAAAAACTTAAGACATTCCTTTTAAAAGAGTGCAATATTTTGTGATGTATATATTTATTTTTTGTTTATAACTCTTATTTTACTATACGACCTGAACACAATCACTTTTTGTGTGAGTGTGACTAAGTTTGGCACGCTATATTTTGTTTGTTTTTTGATTGTTTAAATCTAAGTTTTGTTATTTTGTTACTCTATAATTCTGATTTTATGTATGTATATATTTTTTAGATTTAGTGTGACTATTGTTTGTGAATCCTATTTTATTTGTCTTTTTTTTAATGTGGTTTATTGGATTTTTGGGTAAACAATTTAAATTTTATACTTTTTAAACAATTAATAACTTTAATTTTAATTAACATGTATTTTAAAATTGTTTTTGTAAATAACTGATTAGCTGAAATATTTGCTAAATAAAGAATTTAATAATAATAATAATAATAAAATAATAATACTGGGTTTCAACGAGTTTATGAGACAAGCGACAACTCCAATTTTTATATTTAAATTAGAAATGGTGAAAGAGGAGAGTTTTCTTGAGTTACTTTTGGTTGAACCGGAAATGGCAACTTTAAAAATTTCATATCGTTCCGGTGAATATTTTCGAAGTTACACGCAAATTTGAAAAGGCGGTTCAAAGTGCTCTTATGTGCTTTTCAAACTTTAAACGCGTTTTTCTCATAATGGTGTTTTCAAAGTCGGTGACCAACATTACCGAAAACGGCTAGCCCGATTAGACCCAAATTTTAACACAAGCTTCTATAATATATTTTTAGTAATTAATCAAAGATTTTCCCACCAATAAATATTTATTTTTTTATTAACAACTTAAGGGCGCAACTTTGGTCAAAAATAGATTTTTTGTTTGAGAAACCGGCATTTTGTCAAAAAAACGTATTTTGCTTATTCCTTCGATTAATTACTAGATTTAACATTACTTTAATGAAATCTGTTTGGTTTTTTAATTTCAGAGGATCCAGTTCAGAGATATAGTGGTCACCGCAAAACGTCTTTTTTGAGAGGAGCTCCCGAAGATCAGCTGTAGCTTCTTCCCAAATAAATATTTTTACTAATACTAAGTCTTAAAATACAGTTAAAAAATACGATAATAATATGTGTACAAATTTTAAGATCAATAAATTTAAAGGTTTTCTTAGAAAAATCTGGAAAATTCGCGTTTTTTTGCCTTCTAATTGTAGAAAACCCCTTAAATGGGACATCCTGTATATTTTATCATTTTTAGATTCCTGAGAAAATTATAAATACAAATTTAACAGTTTTAATAGTTTGTACGCGTACTTGATTTTTTGAAAGTCATTTATATTTAATGCATCTGAGCGGCCATGATTTTGTATTTATTTTCTTATTTTTAATCAGAACGCAAATAAATTGGTATCGTTAGATTCATAAAAAAACCTTTATTTGAAAAGTGCTTCTCTAATAAAGGGTTTCCGTTTAATAAATAATAGTTAGACACGATTCTATTCCTATCTTTTATCCTAGTCTTTAAAAATTGTATTTTTTTTGACATCACCTAGAGTCCTTATATTAATTTGTCCAATATGGCCACCTAGATACAATATTAAAATAGTCTAAAAAATCAAGTAGGCTTAAAAACTTTTTAATATGTCACACCGATTTAGAATTATCTAGAAATGGATTGTGGAGGGGAGGATAACCATCTTTTATGGTGGACAAGTTGAAAAAGTGGCAATCGGAATGTACCAAATTGGGATGGCGCCACAGTAGCCAGTGGAGAGATTTTGGTATTTTCTTTCCTTTTTTATTTTGTATCTATCTGTCCTTTTTTATTTTGTATCTCACTCTAATAATTCATGCACATTGGTTAAAAATCTCCTCTGGCTATACTGTGGCGCCACCTTAAGATGCACCTTTGGACGGACACTTTTTAAAACATTCAGATAGTTATCCTCCCTCCACCATCCATACTAGGAATCCAAAAATTAGAGCCATTTCTAGTTAAACCAAAGGTGATTGGAAAGTAAAAATATGCGAAAACTCTTATTTTCTCATACGATTTACTTATGTAACTCAAGAAGTTAGTTGACAGCCGGTATATACCATATGTTATGTTTTTAATGCATATTTAGCCTTTCTTTCTATTCTATAGGAATGTGAACATTTCACTAATTTGAAAATATTGGGAGGCTATAAGACCCTGAAAAATATTTTCCATCTAAATACTGATTTAAAAGATAGGTATTTATAATTTAAAAAAATGTAGTTTGACAAGTAAAAAATATTGTAATATTTGTCTGAAAGTCTAATGACATGCTGGAGATATCCAAGAAAAGCACAGAAGCCAATATGTTAGTAAAAAGATGTTATGGGAAAATTAAAAAGGTATTATTAATCATTTAAATTTTCTAATTTTAAAAATATAATGGCGCTCTTTATTTAAAATTATAATAAGTAACGTATGTACGTTAGTACGACTACTACCTAGTTTCAATATTTTTTTACAAATATTGTTACTTACTTATACTTTCAAAAGTCATTATAACATCACTCTGGTCAATTTTCTTTTGTTCTTCCCCACTTAAATTTAAGTCCGAATTTCTTTTAATTCTTTTGTGATCCTCCTCATCATCTTCTTCTAAAAGAGATTTATAGATGTCCAAAAGAAATTTGGGTGCTGATTTTTTGACTGTTGCTTTATTTATTTTTCTTGGCCTATTTGGAAGTCCTTAAAACATCACAATGCACATTTACTAAATAATGTCGGGGAATAAACCAGAATTATATTTTAAATTTTAATGTTTGAAACTATAAAGTATTAGTCTTAAGGCATTTTGCCTTTCTTTATGCGTATAAGTAGTTTCCTATTGCATTAAAAAATTATGACATATTTCTGAGCCAACTTTATGAAAAAGTTGATATCAATTCCTGTAGGTCGGAATTGTTTCCAAGAAACAAGGTGTCATTTTTTTTTAAACTCTGTTTTTTACTAATATATTAAAAACTTGTTATGCAAGGTTATTAATGTGTGCCTCTTACATAGGTTTATTTTAACTGTTCTTCTTAAAATTATTGAAATATTCAAACTTTTTAAGATTAGCATTTTATTCTAAAATACACTTTATAGCTTAGACCTAGCCATACAGAAAGTGTTTTTTTTTTAATTCCAGATTTATCAAAATCAGCTGCCTAAATTAACTTGTAGAACGTATAACTCTTTTATGTAAAATATGTTCAAGAAAAAGAATTATTGTTATTCAAAATTTACATACCGAGTGACTCAAAAAGTTATTTTGATTTAAATTTGTGCAAGATACTGTAGGTTGAGCACTCTAGAGTTAACAATAAAATCGATTGCAGATTTTAATTTCTCACCTTTCAAAACTGCCTTAACCAAATATAGTGTCTATATACATCTATTATTTATAAAATTTATTTTAACACCCTGTATCTACGATATCGTCCACTTTTAAACTAAGGTACAGTTCTTTTCATGACCTAAGAGAGTAACTTAGGCTTGGGATGCAATAAAAATAAAACCATAACAGTTTTCGGATTGACCGTACACTACCTACACGTCTTTTTCATCGGATATAGTGCGGCCGTGTACACGGCCGACTATACCCGATGAAATAGACGTAGGTCTAGCAAAGACAATCTTACCCAAATTATCTTTGGTACTAGTGTGTTAAGTTGGTTGGGAATTAAATGAACAGAAAATAATTTGCAGTAATTATTTCCTCTCAGGTCAAGTCACTTTCTTAGATCGTGAAAAAACTATAAGTTGGGTTAGATCGTAATATTTTAGCCTTGGGAATTTGTGGTAGCATTATTTCTCGCACCTGTTAGAGACATTCTGTATAGGTCATTAAGTTTATTCTAAATAGGTACCAACCTATCAAAATTCTAAAACAATTATACAGGGTGTCTCCTAATTGCGGTATGAAATTTTTAAGGTCGTATTCCTGATCTAATTTTATGAAAAAGTTCCTAGTTCATATAAACATTGGTCCGAAAATGCTTTGATTCTAAAATACAGGATGTTAAACTTTATGAGTTTTTAATTATATCCTAAATATGCCTTATCCGATTTAAATAAAATTTTGCTGTGGTATTATGAAAGGGGTAGTGAATTTACTGGCGGCGTGGCACGCATCCTAGCTAATATTATATTGACAAAAAAATGTATGCCACTGACTTTTTTGCAACTTTTATATTTTTTCGGATACATCTAAGAATAGCTTTTTTGTCTTATTATATTTACGTAGTTTAATTAGTTTTCCAGAAAAAATCCTCTAAACTGCGTATCCCTGTACAATACAAGAAACAAAAGGGATTTTTTTCTTTTAATAATTAGTTGTTATAATTTATAATTACTTATAAGCAATTATGTAACAACAACAACAAATACTCCGTAAATAACGTTTATTTCTAGTCAAAAAAATTTACTTACAAATATGTTTTGAAATTTTTTAAGTTTTTTTGAAGTTTAAAAAAGATTAGTATAAAAGGCAATAAAATAAAAAAGCAAATTTTAAAATTTGTTTCGAACTACACCCTGTAGCTTGAAAAGTGTGACGCTTAGAAAATACAGTGTGTCCCAGGATATGTGTTACAAAAGAACAAAAAGTTTTAAATCTTTGGAACGAAAAATTTGAGGACCCACGTTTATATGAACTTTTGTCATAAAATTGGGTCAGGAATAAGCTCTTAAATTTTCTTACCGCAATTAGGAAACATCCTTTATAAATAAATTATAAGCGAATAAGTCTTTTAAGTTTATTTAATTTTATTAGAAAAGGGAACTATTACCTAATTACATTCACTATGTAAATTACCAAAAATTGTATATTGGTAGCAGGGCCGGATTTAAGGGGGCAGGCGGGACACCCCGAGGCCCCCATAACGATTATGGGTCACCGACTTTGAAAAGGTGAAGCAAAATTTTATAAGGTTTTTTTTTGCTGTCCAATTTTAAATTGTGTACACGTTCGTGTACGTTCCACACCTCTAAATCGGAATTGCACCAGCTGCACCACCGCCATTAACGGCCCTGAATTTGTGGCCTGATGATAGGCACTTTGAAATTGTTTTACTACCAATCAGGGCAAAGATTGGTAGTAAAACAATTTTAAAAACTTTTCATTAGGCCACCAATTCAGGGCCCTTGCTGGCGGGGGTGCAGCTGGTGCACTCACACAGGGCGACAAAAATTAGAGGGTGGTTTTTAGGATATAAAGTTTTAGAAGTTAAAAACAGTTGGAATTTGGGGAGGGGCCTTTTTGTTATTTTTTGCTTTTTAAAAATATTTATTAAGGAAAAAAATTTAAACTTAAATAAAAGACTCAGCAATTTATTGTGACAGTGAAAATTTTTTTTTTTTTGGTTTTTTTAAATATTTATACCTCAATTTACTTTTCTCGTAGGGGCGGTAATTTATCTTTATGCACCAGGTGACAGAAAACCCAGAAACGGCACTGAACAAATTATCAGAACAGGTAAAGAAATACCAAAAATTTTTACTCGACTTAAAAAGTCTTAATTATTTATTTTATTGTTAGCAAATTTAAATAGGTAACCTAATTGCGGTAAAAATATTTAAGTACGTATTTTCAAGTTAAATCTAAGAAAAAAGATTATACAGGGTATCCAGTTAAACTACTGACAAACTTTAAGGAATTCGTTGCTTTAAGGGCTGATTCGTTAATGAAAAATAAGGAGAAATCTTCATATCAATATAAATATCTCCTTAACTTCTTACTTTTTGAAGGGGGCTGAAACGGCGGTTAAAATGTTTAGATTATTTTTTTATACTATATTTAAATCCAATTTAGATTATTTTTGAGAAATTAAGAAAACGTTTTCTATGCATTTAACGACATTTTTGATTTGACGTCCAAGAAAAAAAAATCTCACCTGTGTCATCTGTAAGGGATTACTCGTAAATATTTTTTATGAAAAAAAATTGTACGCCAGTGCATTTTTCTAAAATAAAAATATTGATTTTTAAATTTCTGGTTAGTTTAAACAAGTTTCATTTTCCGACTTTTATACTTAATGTAGGTTTTTACGTAAACAAATACAAACCATCAGTATGGTCATATTGCTAATACCTGATTATTAAGTAATCATATACAGGGTGTCCCAAAATATGTGGGCAATCTCTTGTGTGAAAAAGAAAATTATTATTAATAAAAATTCTATTCTTCATTTTTAAATAGCTTGAAATGTTTTTCAAATTCGTCAAGACGAATCTGAATTAGAATAAAAGGAAATGAAATAAAAAAGCACAATTTAAAACATTGTTTTTTCTTTAATGCTCAAACTTCAAATTTTGACGTAAAATTCAATTCTCTACAGCATTTACTTACATAATATTGTTATATTTTAAAAACAAAAGTACTTTACACCTGGGCATTTTTTTTGTAAAATTTTGTATTTATGTGTTTTGGACCATGCGACCAGTTATCTCCAAGTGACGTCTAAAAACTATTGGTTCATTTTTCCTCTTGTAACACCTATCCTGGGACACACTGAATATTTATAAAACGTGTTTTTCCTTATTTTTTAATGATGAATAAGCTGAATGACCCCTTAAATTTGACGGTAGAGTTACTGGTTATCCTGTACAAATATAGGCCCAGATATGCATTGTTTCCAAGATACAGTGTTAAACTTTAATTTAAAAATATTTTTTAATTAATATCTTGAATACCCATTTAGGTCAAATTTAGAATTGTTGTTAATGACATTAAGGGAAAAAATTGAGCCCTAGCTTGATTAAATTTATTAAGTCAGCTAGCGCCTCAAGCGGGACCATTGACTTTTATTTTAGATTTACAAATTTTTTAAATTAAACAAATAAATACAGAACTTTTTTGTTATTAACCTTTTTTGTATCTTGCTTATTTTGCGAGAAGAAAATAAACTCTACTTAATTGCATATCCATTAACCATTATAAAAAAATATGAGAAAAACTTCCTTTTCTACATTCGTGCGCAAAGTAATTACTTTGCGCAACCGTTTGCGTGCACAAACTTGAACTTTACATACGCAATCCCACGTTTAAACATATTATTGGTTATGAAAGGAACAACAAATAAATGTCAAAACTGACAAATACTATATAATTGATGTTGATATATATATATTAGAATAAAAATAAATTTTATTTAAACCTTATCCAAACTCCGTTTCACGTGGGGAACGTATTATTTTGCGCACTTGTTAGTAAAATAACTTTTAACAAAATATTCATTATTTTTTAATAACAGTTATTTAACAACAACCATTCCTAAATTAAATACATTTAACAGCTACACCTAAGAAATTTCACCAAATAGAGTGTTTTTTTGTGTCTTCATATTTAAAGTTTCTTGGGTGGTCCAGGGAGATTCAATTAAGTAAAGTTTATTTTTTGTTTCTGAAAACTAAGCAAGACATAAACAAAAAATTTAGTGTACGAAAAGATAATGTTCTGTTTACCTAGTTTAAATAAAATATAAAAACTGTAAAAGAATCAGTGGGGTTAACCTTTTTGTTAGGAAATATTCGTTCAGGCTAAATTAACGCGATCATCATAATACTGCCAAATTTTAATAAAATCAGTTAAGGAATATAAAAGATATTAAAAAATATGGTTTGCAAAAAAGTTTAACACTCTCTATCGTGAACACAAATACTTTTCCGGGTCTATGTTTATTTAAACTTGTTTTCAATTATTCTATTTTAAAGTTTCTAATGTAAATAGATTTCGTTAAAATTACCCATGTGGGGTAAGAGAAAAATATTTTTGCGTATTAAGATATCACCTTTTCTTATTTAAATTTTTAAATCCAAAAGCTTTTTCAGAAAAAAAAGACAATAAACCATAAATGAGGGATGCAAAGTAGTAAAATTTGATTAAAGAAACACTTATTTTATTAATAATTATACTTACCAAGCAAATTTAAAATTTCTATTTCCATTTCCCGCTTTTCGTCTTTTGTCATTAATCTATCGATAGCGGTCTGTCCCCTGCCATTATCGACATAAATTGCCGCCTTGGGGTTGCAGAACACAGTAGTAAACTTGACCAAAATTAAACAGAGCACCAGAGGAATCACAGACTGCATTTTGTACTAACTGGAATAATCGACGCACTTAAAAACTCCGACAAAATTCGTGCTTCTAAAAGCTAACGCCCACAGCTATTTTAATTACAAAATAACTACACGGCGAACTGCGGGCATGGTTTGTTTTAACACGAGGACATGGAGATGGCAGAGAAATGCAGGTATCTAAACAAGTTAAAGATTCGAAACAAGTTCTTGAAACTTGGGTCCCCACCTTCATGGTGGTAAGAGACTAGTAATAAATTGTTGCGGTTCTCGTTGTTCTTTAGTGGGTACCTTCTTGTGCTTCCTATCGCGCTTTTAAATTAAATTTCTATTGTCTATCTTAAGATAGTGATTAGTGATTGTCATTTTTAGAATCTATTTAATTATTATATTTAGCAAAATTTAAATAATTGCAACACATATTGCATTTAACCACTAAACATTGCAGTAAATAATTACAAAAATATTTATTACACATTATAATCTAAAACTTATTATTATCAGTCCTGTAGCCTATTTTGATATATTATTTTTAGGTTTTATCAAGAAAAGAAATTACTAAACCTAAATGTTTTCTTATACAAAAATATAAAAATGCTTATATCCTCATATTGTCCGAAGAAAACGTTAACAAAAAAATTAAATAAAATTTTAAGGGGAAATACCTAACCTTAGGATTATTAAGAAATATACAGGGTGTTTAATTTAAAATAACAAAGTTGCCCTATATCGGAAATTGTTTTTGTCATAAATTATTTAAAAATCCTATATATTTTTAAAACGTTATATTTTTGACAGAGGAAAGAGAAAATACTGAGGGAACTTCAGTCCGTGTCCGTAAAATCCAAAAATTAAATAAGGTACCTACATGTTCCATTTAAAATAAACGAGTAAGTTGCACTACAAGTTAGCTAATATTAAATATTGGTTTCTAAATATCTTAAACACCTTACATTTTTGGAAAGGATCGTTGATAAAACCTACCTTATTTTAATTCCTAGTATCCAAAAATAAACTAATATAAAGGGTGTACCATTAAAAAAACAATCATGATTTGGACCTTTTTTTTAGAGGATTTTAGTTTGGAATTTTCATGTTTTATTAGGCGTTGATGGTATTACAACTTTAACAAAATTCATGTTGTAGTATTAACTACAACAAAACTTAATGTACGAAGGCTAGAAGGCAAATGCCCTGTTTTACAATAACTATAGCAGGTTAATGCCCGTTTCCACTGACTTTTTAGGGGTTCCCTAACGTTAGGTAGAGAATAACTTACATTAGGTTACCGTAAGTTATTCTCTACTAAGCGCTAGGGAAAACCCTAAAAAGGTGGTGGAAACGGCCATAAGCTGTGGTTCAGTTGAACTCAACTGGTATTTGAACCTGTTCATTAGTCCATTTAAAATATATTGCTGTCCAGTAAATGCCAAAAGTGACAGCAATTTATTTAAGTTCATGCACCAGTGGAGTTCAACTAAACAATAACTAAATTGGCAATTGTAAAACTGGGTTTTAATGATACAAATAAATTTGTAACTAAACTTTCTAGCTTTCTCTCAGGCCCAGCACCAACAGTTAAAAGTCCGCAACAAGGAAATGTTGTGCGGGACGGTTCTGGAAGGATGTCTATGAGGACTCAAATCCATTGCGACGGGACCACTGATCTCGATGGATTGCCAATGTTATAACCTGCGCGAAACAAAAGTTACATGGGCGAAAAACCGGTTTGTGCGGAAGCCAGTTGAGGGTAAATGCATCCGGCGACAAACAAACTATCCGCATTATCGAAAAGAATTTATTGACGGCGTCCTGGTTTTCTGTTCGAAGTACGAAATTAGGTATGTTTGTTTAATGTAAATAAAGGGTTTGTAAAGCTTTAACTAGATTGAATTTATTGAGTCCAGTACTATTGAGAGAAAAATGTACGCCACTGACTTTTTATGTAGTTTTTATATTTTTTCCTATAAAGCAACTAAAAATACAACTTTTTAGTGTCGTATTGTCAGCAAGCTGATCAACCTCTAAATCGTTACCGCATTGGCCCTTCACTAGCCTAAATTTTGCAGCAGATTTGTCAAGTCCGAACTCCATGACAACCTCTTTGGTATATTCGTGAACCACGTTAAGAGACTGTTGTAGATCTTGATTACTAGTTGCATAGTTTCAGGTTATCCATATAAAACAGATGAGTTACCTTATGCTGCCGCCTTCCAGGTGGTCCACAGCAATACCCATGAGTCTTTCAAAGAGACAAGGACTGAGTGAGCCGCCTTCAAATACGCCCTTTTGTAATAAAAGTATTCAATCTCCCTTTTGGTATTACAGCGTGTCTTCGGAAGTTCTTACTAAATGGAAAACTGTTTAATTATTAACTTTACGAAAAAAAAGACCTGCTTGATGAGAAAATAAATGTCCACAAAAATATTTGTTGGTTGGATGTACAGGGTGGCCTAAAAAACTTGTTTCCAAATAAAAATACGGGTTATTTCCTAACTACGGTACGAAACTTTAAAGGGTGATTTCTTATGTCATTTAATGAAGAAAATTTTCTATAAACATATGTCCGGAGTTGCTGCAGGGCGTTAATTATTTTTTAAAAAGTAGGTATTTTATAAATATCCTAAACACGAAGCAAGATCCAAAAAATGTACGACACTAAAAAGTTGTATTTTTAGTTGCTTTATAGGAAAAAAATATAAAAACTACATAAAAAGTCAGTGGCGTACATTTTTCTCTCAATAGTACTGGACTCAATAAATTCAATCTAGTTAAAGCTTTACAAACCCTTTATTTACATTAAACAAACATACCTAATTTCAACCAAATCGGTTAAGGGTATTTAAGGTATTTATAAAATATCGATATTTTTAAAACTTTAACGCCCTGTATTTCAGAAACGTAACAACTCCGGACATGTGTTTATAGAAATGTTCTTTATAAAATGACATAAGAAACCACCCTTTAAAGTTTCGTGCCGTAGTTAGAAAATACCCTGTATTTTGGAAACAAGTCTTTTTAGGCCACCCTGTACATCCAACATACAAATATATTTGTGTAAATTAATTTCTAATCAAGCAGGACTTTTATAACGATACACTTTTTTCGTAAAGTAAATAATTAAAAAGTTTCCCATTTGGTAAGAACTTCCGAAGACGCATATATTATTATAGTTCGGCATTCTATACAAACCATTCAGGAATTGGTGTGACCCCGCATCGAAGATTTTGGCTAAATGCGGATGTGTACTGGGGGAATTTGTTCCACTCGTAGTTATTAATGCCATTCAGGCCAAGTGCAAAATAGTTTCTTACACCATCTGAAGCGCTATTTACCTCCTCCGTCGTGTTTGAAGGACTTTCATGCTGGTCAAGTCCCTTGTCGGCACAATAGGCTCCAAAGGTGTTTAAAGCAAGAGTGTCACGTCCATAGACATCCTACATTTAGATCCTCAGTGGCAAGAAGCATTTTTCGGATTTTTACGACCTCGCGCAGTGGGTGGACGATCATGCGCACCTAAATGCCGTGGCAAAATACAAACACCGGCATCCCGTACCCTTCGTCCGCGGTCTGACCATAACGCTCATTAGCTACCGTACTTCGAACAGAAAACCAGGACGCCGTCAACAAATTCTTTTCGATAATGCGGATAGTTTGTTTGTCGCCGGATGCATTTACCCTCAACTGGCTTGCGCACAAACCGGTTTTTTCGCCCATGTAACTTTTGTTTCGCGCAGGTTATAACATTGGCAATCCATCGAGATCAGTGGTCCCGTCGCAATGGTTTTGAGTCCTCATAGACATCCTTCCAGAACCGTCCCGCACAACATTTCCTTGTTGCGGACTTTTAACTGTTGGTGCTGGGCCTGAGAGAAAGCTAGAAATATCTATCTATATATATATATGGAAGTCCGAAATATCTGTATTAAATAAGGTAGCTTAGGTACTTTTTGTCAGCTTGTCCATGTATGTGTAATGGCGGATATTTAATTTGAATGGCCCTGCCCTGTAAATATTTTGACTTTCCCTATATTTGATTTAAATGCATTAAACGCACCCTAACTTTTTTTTAAATCATATTGTTTAAAAAATTAACAATAAAAAAAAAGTACATGGAAGTATACAGTGTGTGAGTGCGTGTCGGGACACCCCTCCAAACTTTTAAATTGTTCGGCTTTCTTCATGACAATTTGTGGACTTTAGTAACAACATTAACCAAATTCAAGGCAAGAAATGACAGATATAAAGGTAAAAAAAAGGGGCCTTGTGACGGGCGGATGTAATTTCGACCAAGTTTAGAGCAGGTACTAAAAATGCATGTTATTTCGACTAAAAGTAAAAGGGTACGGGTTATCTTATATGTATTTTCGACCAAAAGAATGCAGGTATTATTCAAGAATAATATGAAATATAACTCCGATCAACACGATTTCTAGGTCTGACTTTTACGTATTAAATTTTAGTTTCTCCTACGCCAAAACTAGGAAATATACAGGGTGGCGCCTTTTCGTTGGCCTTGCAGGGTGTAGCGAAAACTAAAAGAGATACCTTTCAATGTATAGTGAAAATTAAGAGAGATAGAAGAAATTCAAGTCCTTAATCTCAATTTCAATTTTTGAAACAAATTCATTGGTGTAAAAGAAAATCATCGCTAACTTGATTCGTTTTCGAGATACAGAGTGTTTTTCAAATTTTGTCAATTTGGCCAGGCACGTGTAACTTGCTTGATATTAGAGATAGAAAAAAATATAAGCAGAAAAGTTTTAGGTATAAACGTAAAAATTTTAGGGATTTTTATGTAGAATTCAGTGGCGTATTTATATTTTTTCATTGACTTATATTTTAAACTTATAACAAAAAGTTAGGTTTTTTAATGGAAAACCCTGTATATTTTATCACCAATTGAAAGGTCTCCTTAAAAACCGTAAAAACATACAACATTAGATATATTTAATTTGTCATAGTTTCAAAAATATAGCCATCGTCAGGAATGCGATAATAAAATGGTATTTTAAAATAAAACACGCCGTATATTTTATTACCATTAAAAAGACATATTAAAGACCTTTAAGAATTTACCAAATTTAAAATAATTTTCTTCAACAGTTTTGGAAATATGAGCTTCCAAATGTTAATGCGTATATCTACTATTTTTTAGATTTATATGGTCATATTTTCAAAACTACAGGAGATAAATATATCAAATGTTGTATTTTCTTAAACCTCTTTAAAATATCTTTGCATCGGTAATATAATAGTCGGAGTGTTTTTTTAAATCCTGATGATGTTCCGATAGTTATTAAAAACTATTAAAAATACATATTTAAAATGTGGTATTTCCTATAGATTTTAAAATGACCTTGTAACTGATGATAAAATATACGGGGTGTTCCATTTAAAAACTTTGTGTTATAACTTTAAAATAAAAGTTCATGGGAAGAATATAGGTACGCCACTGAATTCTACGTAAAAATCCCTAAAACTTTTCTATTTACATTTTTTCTACCGCTAATATTAAGCTAGTTACACGTGCCTGGCCAAATTGACAAAATTTGAAAAACACTCTGTATTTCCAAAACGAATCAAGTTAGCCATGATTTAGTTTCAACACTGAATTTGTTTCAAAAATCGAAATCGAGATTGCGCAATTAGATTTGTTGATCTCTTTTAGTTTTCGCTATACTAACCAGAACTAACCAGAAATTTAAGCAATTTTCCATGATTTTGGAAAAAATCAATGATTTTTATAAAGGGTGTAATTTTAATAATAAAGGTGGGAATAGAATTATAAAAGTGTGTATTAGTCTTGGGTTTAATTAAGGAATTAAAAAACAAAGACTTACTAACAAGAACTAACCATTCGTAATTCCTTAAAATTATTTTAATTGCCCTGTCGAGCGCCGTACCGCAGTAGCGTAAAGTAGGTATACAATTTAATAATAAAAGGGTAAATCAATGCGTCGATGGTAAATCTTATCATAAACATTTTATGGCCCGTACATCCCTGGTCGAAAATGTACATGTTCTTATCTGACCCTTTTCTTGGGCAGGTAGATGAAGGGATTCTGGTCAAAAATACGCCCGCCGCTCATGACACATCATTTTAAAGCTACTGATAAGTAGTTTATAACCCTTGAATATAAAGTCGATACCCTTTGCAAAATGGCGGTACTTAAATTACCCGGATACCTGATTTGGATGGCTATATTTCCGAAGCTAATAGAGTTAGATATACTTAATGTGGCATTTTCTTATAGTTATTTTAAATATCTGGTGATATATAAAGTGTAATAAAGGTGCGCAATTAAAAAATATATGTATACTTTTTGTCTTACCCTGTATATTATTACCGATATTATCATTTGAAATTTTTTAAAAGAGCTTTAAGAGCAGGGCCGTATTAACTGTCTAAGGCGCCTTAGGCTAGAATTCCCGGAGCGCCTATTTGAAGAGCAAAAAAAGGTCAATCCCTACTTTTCACGCCTATTTCAAAGCACCTTATTCACAGAGAAATTATTCATCAAAAATCCCCACTCAACCTAAACTTTCTTAAAAACTCCCTTGTCTGGTGCCTATTACTCCCCTGTCTGGCGCTTATTTTTTCATGGAGCCCTAGGCTGTAGCCTAGTCAGCCTAATGGATAATACGGCCCTGTTTAAGAGAATGCGACGTTAAGTATATCTAACTTTATTATTATTATTTCTATAATATACAGGTAATTTTTAAAGTGTCCTCATTTTGTAGTAGGTAAAAATATTGACTTTATATACTAGGGTTACAAAGTATAAAGTACTTGTCAGGAGTTTTAAAATGATCTGCCTCAAGACCCCCTTTCCATTTAATTTTGATTTTCAAAATAACGCCAACTTCCAGTTTAACATTTATGTATATCGGCCTTTTCTTGCCTACAATTCGGTTTATGTTGTCTTATACTAAAGTTCTCAAATTTTCCTAAAAAAATATCCAACCATTCAAAAGTTAGGAGGGGGTCCTGTTTTTAGACACGCGCTGTATAGGTTTATTTTCTAAGTTAAGGATAAGGGCCATATGAATAAAAGAAGCAAATGCTTTTGCTTATAAGTCAAAGGTATATAGAAGGATCCACTTCAAACGTAGAATTCAAAAGTCGAGCATTTGCTTACATGTACGAGTATTGTCGCGCGACTTTATTCAGATGTTTGGTGTAAATCATCTATACCGTTTACCTATAAGCAAAAGCATTTGCTTCTTTTAATTCAAAGGTAAACAAATATAATAAAATTATTTTTTTCAGTACATGTATTGAAAGAAAAAGATGCCGCATAGTTAAAAGATTCTAAGAAGTCAACCATTTCTTTTCTGCAATTTATCCATTTTAAATACCTTTTATTTTACAAGGTGATTCCTACCTGCTGCTGTCTCAACATTTTTGTATTATGACTACTTAAATGTATTCTTTAGCTTTTAAAAGACCTTTGTCTTTTTAGTCAGAAGCACTCTCCAGTAGTTAAAACATAATTTTGTCTACCTGACATTGAGACCCCACATTTGGTTTAAAAGACATTTTAAACTTTCTTGTTCAGTACAGTGCTTTCCAATTAAAACGAGCCACTCCGTATAATTCTGCTTATTGTAAACTTATGAAAAAATCATGAAACACGTCTTTTTTTGGTTTTTTATTTGGGGCACATTTTTTGGTGAAAATTTACTTGCTTAGGTTTATCTCCTACCTCCACCAATACTACCGTCAAAAATTTTAAATAGAAAAGGGAGTCAAGTGGTACCTTATCTTAAAGGGTAGTAGATTTTTTTAAGAGTTTTTAGTTTTTTAAAATCGGTTTACTAATTTTTGAGAAATACAACCCTAAATACCGAGGGTCCCCAGCCTACTCCAATAGCGTTGTATGTTTATTTTTCTAAAATAACAAAAGACAATTTGGTACGCAGGTAAATCAAATAAATGTGCATTATTTTACAAATATAGTTGTTTTTATAACTTCTGGTTTGACCAAAAACGATCTAAAGATTCATATTTTAAAAGATACCCCCGGTATGCTTTTGCTTATTTCAATAGAAAATAACACGGCATTTCCTAATTTTTAACATCTTGCTTTTAAATATTTTTAAATTTTAATTTTAATTTTTTTTTTTTTGTGATTTTAATGAGAAAATTTGGTAAAATTTTCATCAACAAGTCACAGAAAAATAGATGTGACTATCGATTTTTCCGTGATTGAACTTGGTCCAAAAGTTACTATTTTATCTTAATCATGAACTCTAAAATAAAAAATTAACATTTTTGTAGGTTAGATGTCAAAAAATGCCGTGTCATTGTACTAGAATTGTCAGTTTCTATTCAAATTAGCAAAAATAAATATACCGAGTGTCTTATTTAAAATAAGAATGTTATGGGGCAGAGAACAAATGAATTTGTAAAACAATGCATGTTTATGTGATATACGTTCGCAGGGCCAGATTTAGAGGTCTTGGAGGGCCTGGGGCAATGAGGTTGTGGGGGACCGCTGTAATGGCAATTTCTACTCTAAAAAAAGCCCTCATCAACACTGAGTAATTAAATTTTCTACCTTAAAAAAATTGAAGATTTCCCCTTAAATCCGGCCCTGTACCTTCGTACCAATATTATGATATTTTGAAAAATAATAAAGTTATACGGGTAAGGCACCGGCTGGAGACACTTGATACTTAGGAAGGATTTTCTCAAAAACCAATGTTTGTGTTGGTGGGAGGGGGTGAGGCGATGGGATAACCCTGAGCAGGTAAATTTTGATTCAAAAATGTGATCTCCTGCAAATAAAAATTGACCGGTTTTGATAAGTGTACAAAAAATACGGGCTGGCCCATTTTAATTGGAATGCACTGTATAAACACTATAGTTAAAGTGTAATAAGGAATTTTTATATTGCATATTGATTTATAATGACCCCTGCAAAATAAAACACGCAAAAGTTTTCCATATCGCCAATGCAAATCACTTTGAATGTTAATTTGCATCATAAATAAACAGACATTTATAACGGTGTTGTCAATAAACACAGAAAATTCCAAAGTGCATCTAACAAATTTAATATTGATAAAAGGAAAACGGCAGTCTTATAAGATTGTCAGTGGCGGTTACCGAAGGAGTTTTAGAGGTTAAGCCTTTTGGAACTCAATTGTGTAGATAACTATAATAAACAAATTAAAATACTTAAACAAATATTGTTTAATTTTGCTCCTATTATTATTATTCACAAATCCTAACTTAAAAAATCTAAAAAATGTAGTATTTTTACAAAGAACATGATATTAAACCAAAAACTACATACCGAATATCAATTCTTCCATTGCATCCAGTTCTAATGCTATCCTAAGATGAAGCAAAAAAATATATATTTTTTTAATTTTGTTTTTTACTCTAGACATGGGAAAATTATTTTGATACTTTTGAGCTACGCCAACAAATAAGGGTCGCAAGGCTTGTTAATTTAGCTTTAAGGTGCTTTTTTCGGGAACCTGATACGACCTGAAATATCGAATTTTAAATGCGAAAGAATCCCTTTTCATTCCACTACCGATATCTCTGTGGAGAACAATTTGAACATCAAGTTATAAATTTTTTTGAACATGAGCTTGCCCGCCCATATTTGTGTTTTTTTTTTTACTTTTTTCAATGAAATGTTAGAGATGAAAAACATGTTTTTCTCCATTAACTCTTGACTGTATTTCGTAGAAAATTTTCTACAGATAATGAAATTTCATGTTCATTCGCTGTGCAACCAGTAGTTACAGAGATATCGGTTGTTAAATGAAAAAGGATCCTTTGCATTTAAAATTCGATACCTCAGATAAAAATGGTCGAATCGGGGTCCCGAAAATGCATCTTGAAGCTGAATAAACAAGCTAGGCGATCTATGCATTGGTGTTCCTCAAAAAATCCATGTCCGTAGAGTAAAAAAAAAATGTAAAAATTAAAAAAAAATTGTGCTTCATCTAAGAACTTCATAAGAACCGGGGCTCCTAAAAATGTTTATCCAAAAAACTGGAAACTAGGATTTTCAAGCTTTAAAAGCATCATTTTTTTATTTCGTGTACGACCATTTATCACCGAAATAAAGGCTGTTGCAGGGCCGTATTAACTGTACGAGGCGCCCTAGGCTAGAATTCCCGGAGCGCCTATTTTGCACGAAAAAAAAATTGAGCCAAAAAAAGTCCTTACCTCCGTTGCGCCTGTTTTCAGTGCCAAGCGCCTTACTTCACTCTGATTATTTCCTTTTCGCGCCTATTTCATTAATTTCTAAGCACCTTATTCACAGAGAAATTAGTTCTAATCCCCACCTGACCTAAACTTTTTAAAACTCCCCTGTCTAGCGCCTATTACCTCCCTATCTGGCGCCTATTTTTTCTTGGCGCCCTAGGCTATAGCCTAGTCAGCCTAATGGATAATACGGCACTGGGCTGTTGAAAATCACACAAAAATTTGAAAATTAATTTGTTTCCTTAATTTTTGCAAGAGTCTATCTATCTTATTATTAACATTTGAAGGTATGTTTGGTTAAATCCTAATAATTTGGCATAAGGAATCGGTGGTTTTCCTACTATGGTACATAATTAGTGGACAACTTGAATAGATCTTAAAAATTATATTTAATTTTATATTACTTACTTTAAAATAATTACTATCTTTTTTATGTCTCGTCAATGAAACACCAGGTAGGTATTAGCAATATTTGTTATTCTAATCGCATCTGGTTAAATACAATAATATTTACTTTGATCATCTATTTTTGAAGTGTTACGTAGAACACATACTTAAATAAAGTATAAATTAAATGTTATTTAATTTCTTTTTTTTACGCGAAGTTTGTTTAGCATTTAAGTTACAGTAGTTGCCAATAGATGCTTAACTTTGATTATAATTTTTAATTAATTAATTTTTTAAAAGACAAACATAATCTGACTTTATTCCAATCTTGCTCGTATTAAATACGCAGAAAAAAACGGGTGTTAATGTGAATAATTTTGTTACTGATTTAACAGGTTTCTTAACAGCTTGTACAGGGTGGCGCCTTACGTTGACCTTGAAGGGTATAGCAAAAACTAAAAGAGATACACAAAATCATTGCCCAATGTCGGTTTGGATTTTTGAAACATATTTAGTGGTAAAAGTAAATCATCATAAATCACTTAATTTATTTTGGAAATTGAGAGTGTTTTTATAATTCTGTCAATTGTAATTCGTTTGATATTAGAGATAGAAAAAAATGTAAGTAGGAAAGTTTTAGGGATTTTCACGTAAAATTTAGTGGCTTTTAATTTAAAGGTATAAGATAAAGTTTTTTTCAATTAATCACCTCGTATACTTTATCACCAATATAGAGGTCTTCTTGAAAGCCTTAAAAATACGAAATTTGATATATTTAGTTTTTCATAATTTCGGAAATATATCTATCGTAAGGAGTCCGATAATAAAATATGCATCACCATTAAAATGACATTTTAAAGACATTTAAGAAAATCCCACATTTGAAATGATTTTCTCTAATAGTTTCGGAAATATGAGCTTCCAAATCTTAGTGCATTAGCTATACAGGGTTATTCATTTTAAAGTAAACAGGGCCTTATTTTTGAACTTCCCTGTACTTTTGAAAAAACGAATATAGCCGTTTCGTGTATTTTTTTCCGTGGAATTCATTAATCTAATCAGAAAAACATTTGAAACAAAAACAAAAGAGTTACAGCACGAGTGACGTATTTTTTAAATGGAATACCCCGTATATTTTTATCATGGATAGAGATATACGAGGAATTCGGTGATATATGGGTTGATGGGTTTATTTTTTACGGTTCTAATGCAATTTTTAAAAACTGCATGATACTATAAGGATAGTTACAGGTCACAGGTTCTTATTTGTCAAAGTCAATAATTTTAAAAATACGTTTTTTACTTTTTGGAGTATTTTTATAATATATCATATCATTTTTAGCATATAATATAAATTGAAGCTGTTTTTCTGATGTAAACCTCATTATTAAACTACTCTAATAAATAATAAACGGATTTTTTAAATTCTTGACTTTGACAAATAAGCACCTGTGACCTGTGGCAGCCAGATTTTTTCAGGTGAAACTATCCTTACAGTATCATGCAGTTTTTAAACAGTTGCATTAGAACCGCAGAAAATAAACCCAGCAACCCCTATATCTCTAAATTCTTCGTGAAAATCTCTATACATTAATATACGGGGTATTCCATTTAAAAAATACGTCACTTGTGCTGTAACTCTTTTCTTTTTGTTACAAATGTTTTTCTGATTAGATTATTGAATTCTACGGCAAGAAATACACGAAATGCTATATGTTTTTTAAAAAGTACAAGGAAGTTCAAAAATAAGGCCCTGTTTACTTTAAAATGAATAACCCTGTACATATTATGTGTAATTATATTTAATTTTTAGATTTAGATGGTCATATTTCCAAAACGATAAGAGATGTACATATCAAATGTGGTAAACGCTTTGAAATTTCTTTGCAATGGTACTATAATATGCAGGGTGTGCGATTAAAAAAAACTAACTTTGTGTTATAAATTTAAAATAAAAGTCAATGAAAAAATATAGGTACGAAACTGAATTCTACGTGAAAATCCCTAAATGTTCCTATTTACATTTTTTCTTAATCTGTAATATCAAGCAAGTTACAAGTGCCTGGCCAAATTGACAAAATCTAAAAACACTATGTATCTCAAAACAAAACAAGTTAGCTATGATTTACTTTAACCACTGAATTTATTTCAAAAAGCGAAATGGAAATTAAGGAATTGAATTTGTTCTATCTCTCCTAATTTTTACTATACACTGAAAGGTGTACTTTTAAATACTCACATTTTCAGGTTTTTCAATTTAATAAATTTAAAGTTTTTGGTTTATTTTTATTATAAATAAGAAATGTATTACACCCATTATACATCAAAACCCAAAAACATTAAGTTTTATTAAAGACAATTGTAGTTTCACTATAGACTCCTAGAACAATGCTACATTTTTGGCATCAGTTTGGACGCTGTCTAGGCTGACCAAAAATTTAGCATTGTTCTGGGTGTCTATAGTGAAACTATATTATTGTCTTTGGTTTTATGTAGTTGCGACTTCACCATTTTACTTTATAAGCAATTTTACCTATGCAACAATTTTAAAAGCTCTATACATATTAAAAAAACCTTTAAAAGATAACAATAATTTTTAACCAGTGATAGAGAAAAAAATGAAAAGAAAAATGCTTTTCCATAAAAACATGGAAGAGTTCTTTTTTGTTTTAAATTACATTTACACATAAATTACGCAATTTTTTACGAAAATCCACACCACTGAACAAAACATAAAAAAGAATCGTACCCAGAAATATCATGTATGGTTTGAAATGCATTTTTCGCCCCTAAACACGAATACGTGATCATAATCAAAGCATGTATTTGTGTTCGGGACGTAAAAATACAACGAAATTATCTTTAAAAAAATAGCTGATGAATTTTTAGAAAACTGACGAAAAACGTTGGAACCTACGATTTTCACGCGATATATGTTCCCCCTTGTATTTTTGCTGCGTGAGCACGAATTCATGGTCATTATTGCTACGGCAACTTTTGATCTTCAGAAAAATCGCTATATTTAGAGTTTTACCCGTTTTTTAAGGTAAGACCTGATGCCCAAATTCAGATCACAGAATAGTGTTTAAAAGGCAAAAACATAATTGATGGTAGTTATTTGGATACAAGCCAAAAAATCAATTAATAAACCAAATAAATTAAAACAAGTAACTAGAGAACTAAAAATCGACGTTTCGTTGGTAAGTCTGCCACCACCACCAGTTATTTGGGTACAAGCCAAAACATTAATTAATAAACCAAATAAATTAAAACAAGTAACTAGAGAACTAAAAATCGACGTTTCGGTGGTAAGTCTGACACCGTTGTTAAGATAAATTTGAATAAAAATTAAAAATTTAAAAATTACTATTATTTGGGTTTAAAATTTTAAAATGCTTAGCTTTTTTTAGGAGATTCTGAAAAACCTTTACAACATTAAATGTCAAAGGATTTTTATATTAATCTCATAAAAGAAGCTAAAAATTTTATTTTATTTAATTTTATCTTGACAACCGTGGCAGACTTGCCACCCAAACAACGATTTTTAGTTCTCTAGTTATTTGTTTGATTTTTTTGGGTTTTTCATTTATTTTTTGGCGTGTACCCAAATAACTACCATCAATTAAATCCACCGAACCAATACAGAACATATCTTCAATTAGGGCAAAAACATCGGAAAACTATAAAACATCTTTGGGCCGATATATATTTTTTTATTTTATTTTGTAGAGTGGTGTAGCTTTTCAGGTCAAAATTCAAAGTTTCTTGACTTCTGGTACATTTTTCCAGACTTCAGGTTTCTCATGTGTTCCCGATCATTAACAGCCCGGTTTAATACAAAAATACTCTAAACACCTAATTTGGATAACTTTGTATACTGGGTTTTAGACCCTTTTAAACATTTACCAATATAGTTAGTGTCGGATTAAGACTATCTGTTGCCCTAAGCAGTCCTAAAGATGCTGCCTTTCATGTATTTGACGAGCAAAAAAAAGGTTATCACGTTTATAAATCGCACACAAATTACCTTTTGCGTTTAAAATTTTCTGAAGAGAAAAAAGAGGTCTTTACCTTGCTAAAAAACACACAAAATGCATTTTCTTTTTTTTTTTTGTACTTTTATGGTACCCCTTTGTGGCGCTTCCCATAACGTGATGCCCTAAGCAAATTGTTTATAGATTTATTCGCAACTGTATAAAATAATCGGCTAAAGTCGCAGTGTTGGATTTACCAGCTGGCTGAGTAGGCTGGAGCCTAGGGCGGCAGATTTAAATTATACATTTTTTACTTTGATTTATAAAATAAAATAAAAAAGTACTTCATAGTTTATTTATATTTTGGTGAGTTTTCACGCTCATGCAAATTGTGCAAGCTGATTCGTGCATGGCTATTTGGGCAAATTAAACTGAACTATTGGATCCGTTTTTACTATTTTCACGGTCAAGTATGTGTGCACAAAGTTGTTTAGATTGTCATTAAACGTTGAACTACGACAACACATTATTAGCATTAGCTGATGTTAGGAAAATTAAAAACGCTTAAAGATAAAAAAATCAAGAAGATCGCAGAAAGATTGGATTAAAAAAGGAGCCACTTACTCTCATATTAATTTAATAAAAGAATTAAAAAATGAACCAGACGACTTTCGTATTTACGCAGGGATGAAACAACTTATCGATATTTATTGGACTTAGTTACGGGCGTATGTATTTTCTACCAAGTTTAGAGCAGGTACGTTAAAGCACATTTAATTTCGACCAGAGGTAAAAGGGTTTCAGTTAGCTTATATGTATTTTCGACCAAAAGGATGCAGGCGATATTATGGATATGAAAGATAATGCTTATTAACTTCATGGTTACCAAATATTTTTTTTAATCGATCAATTATAAAAAACGGAGTGACTCCTGCATGGTCCGTGTTAATTTTTTTTTACTACTGCACGGTCTGATTCTATTTATGAATAACAAAGAAAGAATTGAAACAATTCTTAAGAGGATGCCGTACACGTTAAATTGAGCTAAAACGCGATTCGCTGCCGTTTTTAAATATTTGTTTTGGAAAAAGTTGTATATAGAAAAGTTTTTTTTTAACGATCCAAAGATTATCGCAAAGTGGTTATTTTTACGGTTTTGTAATTTTGTAAAATTTAATATGATAATTTATAAACATTAACAAAATTCAATTAACGATAATCTTTGGATCATTTTAAAAACTTTTCTATATAAAACTTTTTTCCAAAACAAATATTTAAAAAACGGCAGCGAATCGCGTTTTAGCTCAATTTAACGTGTACGGCATCCTCTTAAGTGGATTTATAAAGTGTGTACTAGTCTCAGATTTAATTTGGGAATTAAAAAAGATTTAACTAACCAGAACTAACCATGACCCCCACCTATACTGTCTTCGGTAAAAAATATTCGAGTAATATCAAGTAACAACACACCGAAAACAGATTAACAAATTATTCCACAGAAAAGCTTTAATGTGATACAAATTTAACAACTAACCAAAACTACTTTATGCGTTGATTGCAAACGAAATAATGTGAAGACAAGGTAGATTTGATGTTATTATATTAGTTTTTGAGACGTATTTTTGTCGGGGCCTTTATCCATCATTAGGGTATTAAATATTTAATTTAATAATAATTAGGTAATAAGTGAATCATAAACATTTTATGGCCGTACATCCTTAGTCGAAAATACACCCACCGTTAGTTACATCATTAATAAGAAAGATTTATTGATACTGTTATGAAGTTCAATTTTACCACATGAACAATTATCTGGAACTTTAAGGTTTTTAGACACGGAAGAACATACGAGGTTCTTAAGTTTTCCACATGTATTTTCAATAATAAAAGTCAATTCAACTCTTATTTACTCACAATGCACGCGTTAAATTGGTATGTCGTTTACAGGATCATGCAAATTATCTTACCATCCAGATTTTAAACAAGCCAAACTTTTTTGCTTGCGCAAGTAAACGATTTTCGTTTAAAGACACCATTTTATTTATCCAACATGACTTGTGTATGCCAATTTGCATGACCGTGAAAACTAGTGTCCGACCGAAAATTTCGGTTTCAGCCAGTTTCGGTCAAAAAATCAAGTTTCAGCTACAGAAACCGATTTTGGAAGTTGTCATGCGCTCGCCTAACTTCGTTTCTCGCGGTAACACTATCTTAATTTAAAAAATTATACAAATTAATAAAAGGGAGTGGTTTTCAAAACCAAAGATTATTTGTGCTTAGCAAAATTTTTGGACCCCCCATCAAAATAAGTATCATGGTGGTCCCTAAGTAATGGGCCAAAAATTCAACTGAAAAATTGCGACGTTAAAATATTGCGATTTAACCAAACTTACCTTAGTACACAAGTTGATATTAACTGAGAAACAGGGTGTCAAAATTCAAAAAATATTTAACACATTTTGAGTATTGTAACAAAACTTGGTATTTAGGGGTTTTCTGACATGAGCTATTCCTATCTGATGTTAATTTTTAGGTGCTAACCAAAGGACGCTACCTACACTATTTGAATTTTTCTAAAACTTTGCAACTTTTTTGTGCTTTCCTGTATGTACCATCCGAGTAAAATATATCTTCAATGTCTTTTACACAAAAAGTTATACTTTGTAAGAATCGCTCTGAGAAACCGTTTTGTAGATATTCGCCATTAAGTAATTTAGTACAACCCAAAAATGCCTTTACAAACAGCATTTTAGCCATAATTACAACTTATAAGGTACACCTTTTTTGTGTAGAAAACATAGGAGAATTTGCTGGTTTACTTAAATGGTGCATGCAGAGTAGCATAATAAAGTTGGAACGTTTTAGAGAAATGTAGTAGTAGTGTGGGTGGCGTCCTCTAGTTAACACCTAAAAATTAACATTAGATTTGAAGAGCTTATGCCAAAAACCCCTAGATACCGAGTTTTATTACAATATTTAAAATGTTTCAAAATTGAAGTATTTTGAAAATAATTTTTGAACTTGAACACTCTGTATCTTAGTTAATATCAACTTTAATACTGTGGTAAGTTTAGTTAAGTCGCAATATTTTAACGTCACAATTCTTTAGTTGTATTTTGGCCCATTAGTTAGGGACCACCCTGTATATACGCTTTTTAAATTTCTGTATTATATACTTGACCCCGTGAGTTTCGGTTTCGGCCGAAATTGAAGCCATGGCCGAAATTTCGGTTTCGACCGGAAAACCAGTTTCGGTCGGACTCTGAGAAAACCCACCATTAAGGTACTAAATATTTTTTAGGTGAAGGCCCTTTTTTGATCCTCAAATTTTTTTTTGTTTATCGTGGAGTAGGGTACAAAAATTTAGAGGCGGCAAAAAATAAATTGCCTACAGGCAGAAAATATGTAAATCCGGCACTGTCGCTATACATATAATTGCAAAGATTGTTTAATTTTTAAAGAATAATAGCAGATAATGATCTTTAAACAAAACAAAAACTATTTTTTTAAATATAAATCTCTAGCAAGTTCCAAAAACATGCAGATTTGATATAGTTTGGAGTTAAGACCACATATATATGGCTAAGACGAGTTTGGAAAAAAACAACAATTAAATAAACCTGTTACCTAGGTTTAAATTCAATAAAGTTGATTACGGTGACCGAGCGACGAAAAATCAGATGTGAAATCTAAATGCAACATCAAATTACAAGGGAAGGTAGTAATATAAATGTTTAAGTTATATCTAAATCCTTTTTGAAATTTAGCTAGGAATAAACCAAACTAATTTTCTATTGTATTTTTTTACGAATATCTCCGGAATACTTGTAATTTTAAAACTTTCTAAAAAGCATAACTATAGATTTTATTTATTTATTTATTTATTTTTTTTTAATCTTAAATTGTAAATACCTTTTGAAAGAATGATTTCCCGTAAAAACGTTAGAGACCTTTTTGTAAAGCATGAAGATTTCTTTAATAATCTTCCTTTCTATATATTTATTTTTTTGTTAGTAACAAAATTCCAAATAAAAAAAATAAATCTAAAAAATATATTAATGTTTAAAGCTTGATTATTCGAAAACGGCTCCAGTATTTTAAAAAATATTTAATGAAATGAATTTTGGAATATTCCACAAATTTTGCAACTCCGTAACTGGACGTTAAAGGTACGTGCACATACGTCGGCATCGGACGGACGGTACGGATCGAAATAGTTTTAGTGAAATTAAATAAAAAAATGCACCTGTGTGCAGGCGGTTGGCACCGAATTTAATAAAATCCCTCGAGAATATAGCAACTTTTAATTAAAATCTGACCATTACCGTTTCTTATGTGCGATACAGGTCAGAAATTGCGTTATTTGACAAGAATTTAAGCCGATTCCTACCGGAGGGTTTTAACCCAGTGGTTTTATACCCTGGATGAAAAGGTGCTCACTTTTAATATTTACCTATGGTTTACCCATAACTCGCATTTGCGTGTGTGTCATTTAATTTCACTAAAACTATTTTTCTGATCCTTACCGTCCATCCGATGCAGACGTATGTGCGCGTACCTTAAATAGGTATTAAAAATGGCAATTTTCCCATAGCAATAGTGCAACAAGGTAAATAAAACAATCTTTATGTATACAGGAAGTCCGGAAAGGTCATGTTGTAAATGTTAGGGCTAATAGGGTAATACAAAATAATATTAATACTTAATATGAAAACATTTTTTATCGCCATTTATAGGGGAGTTACTGACCTTCAAATTTAGAATGAAACGGCTGCCACAGAATTAATGATATTTAAGCAACTAAATTACAACATATTACTCCTTTTTTTCCATAGGTAGGCATGCTTTAACCGTTTGTTTTCTACATATTTTTGCAAAAAAAGGGTATACTTCATTTAAATCGATATCTTGTACCGTTTTACAAAAAAATCTTATTTAAAAAAATACATACTAATGTATATCAAGTAATAAAAACTCCATTTATTATAAAAAATAAAATCCTCTTTTTTAATAAATCTGGATTTTTATTATGTGTTTAAACTTTTATCCCGAAAAAAACTCAATTTTTTAATAAATCTGTTCCCACCCACGAGTCCTTACTGTATCAAAAGACGTTTCACCTAAAAATTGGGGTTATTAAGAACTTATGGCTAAAAAGTATGAATATAGGTACCTTTTGCACCACTCTAAAAACTTAGTTTTTGCGATTTGACGAGTTGCTAAGTACAAAATCGGTGATAATCTAAAGGGTTTACCAATAAGAGCATCAGAACTTTGAAATGACACAAATCAATAACTACAAGTAAAACGTAAGTAATTTTTATTTTATTAAAAAAAAGGAATTTATGACATTTAGTTTTGAAAATAATATTTTTTAAATGTCCTCCTTTACTTTATTCAGTTGGATGGATTCTTGTGGCCCGGTTACCTTTTCAATCATATCACCCGGTAAATTGGTAATGGTGCGTGTGATGTTCTGCTTGAGGTCACGAATGAATCGTGGCCTATTCTCGTAGACCTGAGATTTAAGGCAGCCCCACAGAAAATAATCCAAGGGTGAGAGATCGCATGACCTTGGCGACCAGTTCACATTTTACCACTTCTCGAAATACCCGAATTATGACGATAAATTTTAATAATTTACTACTCGTTGTGGAATTGTGTATCTCTCCATAATAAATTGCCAGACACTACTGAACACAACTATGACAGTTTGGTGAAATAATCCTAAGCAATGTTGCTACAGTAACATTTTAAAGTTCTGACACTGTTATTGGTAAACCCTTTATTATTAAAAATTAAAAACTAATCTGTTTCTTCTGTTCACTGACCTAATATGTAAAGTAATAGCAGGATAATTTGGGCTGCATTCAGAATAAACGCCCGGCAACCCGCATAAAAGATATATACTATAAGCAAGACCTTATCAAGACTGAATAAAAGAAACAAATTAGTTTAGTGACATCACCTTTACTCCAAGGATGTTGATTCTGAATGCCCCCTTAGTGTATAGGAAAAGGCCCTTTTGGGTACAATTTTTATATTTGTCACGTCTCAAACAGTTTTAATACGCTATTTTAAACTAGTTACTGTAATAATAATGTAAATATTAACCTATACAAACAAAAAAGATAATTACTTCTAATTAAAAAGTACTGTGAAATATAAATAAAATGATAAAAATATTATTATATTGTTTTTAAACCATCACTTAACATACTTTTCCATAAATTTCTTATGAAATTCTGACCTAAGAGAATCATTAATAAATACATTACTTTTTTTCTCAAGCTGCGATTTAGCGCAATTTTTAAATACTACATCATCATCCCACCTCCTTTTAACTTTGTGGTCTGCTTTGGCTCCTCCAGAAGAATAATGTGTTAAAAGTGGATTACCACTTAATATATTTTCCATTCGAATTCTTTCTTCTTCTTGACGTTTCTCAATTTCTTTTTTGTTTGTTCTAAAAAATATGTAATATTAATTTGGGTAATTTATTTTGTAAATACAACAAAAAATATACAGTGTGTCTATGTAAGTTGGCGTAATATGGAAAACTTTTTTATTATTAATTTTACAATAAAAAGTTATTCTTTATAAAAAGTTCTGCATGATCCAAAACTTAAAAAAGAAACCAGATATTAAATTTGATTATTCATCTATGAGATATGGCCAAAAATGTAATTTTATATTGTACCTGTATTTTTGCAAATATCGAAAATTGTTATAAAGAAGATGTTCAGAATTTAAAATTACTTCTAAATATTTAATTTTGTTTATTTACAAAAAAATATTCATACATTTTTATTCTGCGCTAATGGTGAAAATTTAGGCTTTTCAAAAAAAAAAAGAAAGTTATTCCTTATAGATATGATAGATAGGAAGGTTTAAAACCGTAAAAATATTACTTTGAAAAAGAAAATCGAAAAATATAATATGGAAAGTAAAAGTCCAATAATTTTTTTCCTATTGCTTATGTTTATACCCGCTTACATATTATGCAGCTTCGGAATATTAAAACTTATTTTTTTAACATTAAAAAAAAAAAAGTTATACAGTTAAGATGTATTTTGCACAAACTGAATTTAATAATTAAAATAATTGAAACTCAATAACGACCGAATTCAGCAAAGATATTAATTGGAAAGAAGGAATTAAGAAAAATTTTAAAGGTAAAATCACGATTTAAAGTAATTTAATCACTAAAACAGCATAAACAGTGCAATGTAACAATTAAACCTTTCAAGTTTAACCTAAGGGATGCCCGATACCAAAAAGTATATTTTTTATCTAAATAACGAAAACAAATAATACATTTTTTTTTTTGTAAATTTAGCTAAAAAATATACACAAAAAGATCTTTTATGTTAAATACAGGGCGTCTCTAAAAGGTCTGTACAAAACGGTACCACAAACTCTTTAGGCCAAAATAAAATGATCTAACGCACTTTGCCTTAGTCGAAAAGTTGATCGTTTGATGAGATATAGGGTATAAAAATTCTATTCTAAAATTATAATATACCGAGGCAGAAAAAGTTAGGACACTTTGAACCAAAGCAAAGGACTGCAGGTGGCTTCCTCTACATTTTACGACAAAAACATTAGCATATTTCGATTCTCCAACCTGACAACCCTTTTAATACTGAATTTTGTGGAAAAATGTTCTATAATAAATAAATTATTTAAAAATTACTAATATAAAATATAAACTTTGACACCCTGTATCTCGCAAACAATTAACTTTTAGACTAAGGTAAATTGCATTAGACAGTTCTATTTTGGTCAAAGGATTTTGTGGTAGCATTTTGTACAGACCTTTTAGAGACACCCTGTATAATGTGGTACTTATAAACACCATTTTTAAACAAAATTGTTTAGTAGAATAAAATACCTACAAAAAAACAATATAATACACTAAAAATTACCTAATGCCCTTTCCTTCTTAATCTTGTTTAATTCTGCCAGAAGTGCCTCAGTGTCATCTTCATCATCACTAGAATCTGAGTCTTCTTCAGGATCAATTGGATCATCTGCATCTAAGCTGGCCGCTGGCACCTGAGAATAGAATAATTGACATTAATTATTATAAAGGAGTCTCTTAAATTAAAATTCTATTTATTTGCATTTTGATTATACCCGCTGATGCATCGCCGGGCGGGACATAGGAAATCCCATGTAATTTTTAATGGGGTCAATTATTGGCTTCCCTAAATATTTTAGAGAAAAATTCTATTGAAGTTTATCGAAGAGCATGCAAATCTACATACATGGTAAAAACTTTAGATTTTTCGGTTAACCCGTTTGCTAGTTAGATGCTAATATATTTTTAAAAATTGTTACATTATTATCGCCTCATATTTATGAACAACAATAAAAATACCAGTTAGCATGACATTACGTTGTCATTTTGAAATTTAGTACTTTATTATTATATTTTCAAAAAATCGTACAGTGAAAAGATTAAAGTTGTATTTATACAAACTAATTAAGTTAAGTTAAACTATAGTCGCCTTCCATTTAACTAGGCGGGCTGTATTTTCCGAATCAAATCAATAGATCAGAGGTTCCAAAAATATTTCTATGCAAAAAACAATATGGCGGTATTTGAACAGCTGATTATTGTATTAAAATTTAATAATAATAGGTTAGCAGCTTATTTGAAACTGACAGGCATAATTAAAATAATGACAGGAGATTAAAATGATGCGTTCCAAAATTAAATTATCAGAAGTGCATTCACATTTTTGTATGATATTATTTTGTAAGTACGCCCGTACGCACGAAAGAAATAAGCATTATATTTCTATGCGTAACGTTTTGGGAAGGGACAATAATAAGAATGAAGCATCAATATTAATTCTACCTATAATATGTATAATTATGTTTAATTAAAGTAAAATATTTATCTTTGATTCCGTTAATTTAGCATCCATTTTAGCCCACAAATTGTATTTTTATGTTGCTGTTTATTTCTTTGAAAGTGTAAGCGACAAAAATATCAGCTAACATAAATAGCAACTATGGTCGATCAAAAAAGTCTTACACCTTAGAGGAATGTATATTAATAAAATTATCTCTAAACATTTTCAAATTCAGAATCATCAGATTCATTTGAAGTACTTTCACCATTTTCTGAAATCGAAATAATTAATGGTTCCACTTGAACGTCCAGCATTTTTTCCCTGTTCCACCAGTCCAAGATGATTTTTTCTGTATGTTCTACGACTTTCTTCCAGTAGTCCCCCGTAATTTGCTCCAGCGATTTTTTCCAAACTTCCTCCACCTCATGTGAGTTAAGTCCATCACCGACATTCTTTTCATAAAATGATTTTGCTCCTGCCCAGATTAGTTCTATAGCATTAAACTGGCAGTGATACGGTGGTAACCGCAAAACCTCATGGCCATTTTCCCGCAACATTTCATCAATGGCATATATTTTTGCTTCTGAATAGCTTTTGCTTTCATCAAAAGTTCAAATTTTAATAAATCGGGCGATGGATTTTGATTTTCCTGAACCAACCATTGAAATATTTCATTTTTTTCCACGAGGAATTGGGCTGTTTATTCAGGATGCGAGAATGGTAAGACGCATTGTCTAGCACAATTACAGATGGCTCATCCAAATTCGGTATAAGTTTTTCTCTTGTCCACTTTTCAAAAAGTTCACAATCCATGTTATCGTGGTAATCAGAGCTTTTTGATTTCGAGGAAAAAATTAAACTCGCTCCCTCTACAAAACCAGTATTTGAACCAGCATTTATTATTATATATCTTTTTCCCGAACCGCAACCTTTTTTTCGTTTCACTGATTTCACCGAGTCATCTTGCCATGATTTTGACCCACTCCCGTTCGAAAATACCCAAGTTTCATCTAAAAAATAACTTTCCTAAAATTTGAATCATAATTTTCAACATATTTTTTAAGAAATTTCACTCGTTCACTGGCAATTCTTGGATGTTCACACAAGTATCTTCTATTGCAATCCTTTCTGTAGCGAAATCCTAGTGTTTTAACCAATGCTGATAATGATCTAAGCCCGATTTCTAAAACTCCTCGTTCTCTTAAAGTGTCTTTCAAAACTGGAAGCGTTATATTAATTTTTGAGGCATATAAGTCATATATAACATTTCTCACTTCCATTTTTTTACATTCCTCTAACGTTTCACACTTCTTTTTCCTTGATCGTCGTTGCGTTTTCTTCATCGGTGTATCTCTACGACTTTCATTTACAATCCTCTGTATTGATCTCAAACTTATTTTCAGCGCTTCTGATACTTTTTGGTAAATAGACGTTGAATGTACTTCCTCGGTTTCAGTTCTCTTCTTCTGTTCATTTTTAAAGTAGTCAGTTAGGTTGAGTACCATTTCTTTGGCCTGGGGATGCAAAAAACCTGCAAACCGATTTCTTTTTGCCATATCACAATTTATTTATTACCGTACTGACAGATATTTGTCAAAAACGACATTTTTCTATTACATTTTACCTTACGTGAAATTTTGGAGGGATGAGGTCGAGAATTGCATTTTTTTCTTTGCAATGCCCTATCTAAGTCGTTTATGATATTTTTCGTATTCGGATAATACCCGGTCAGATATTTCGGCGAGAAAAATATATATCTGAAACTCACAATTACGGAACTCGGTCAGCGTTTGGCGGTAGTAGTGAAGCGCGTTCAACAACAAACGAAAAACACATCTAATCATATTTTTGTAACCTCTGGAAATTATGTTTTCTTCTCTCTTCGGTTCATGAATGCCTAATACACATATCGCGTTTATATTACGGACATATTTATTTAATGATGATCTAACCTTGATCCGAGAGAGATAACAGTAAATAAGTTTGTCTACGAAAAGTTCATAACGCGCCTAGATAAGTGGAAGGTGACTTTAAAGTACAGTTACTTTTAAAATTTACAGTTATCAAAATAAGAAGAATGTAGTAATTAAAAAGACACATCAACCCATGTGGATTTTTAGTGACAAGAAGAATGTACAGTGACGGAATAAAAATCTCGTACACCTAATTTTTCCCAGTGTGATGTTGGCTTTTGCGTACCTGGATCACCTGAAAATATACTTTACTTGACAAAGTGTTATCTGTCACACATTTCAAAATTATATTATTTTACTTTTTTAATTTTGGAAAATGAATGAACTAGAGAAGGCGATAGTAATTACTCTATTTGAAGAAGGTGTTTCTCTGGGAAGAATCAGCAAGTTGGGAAAACAAGAAGCACTATTCAAAGCCTCAGAACTAAATGGGAAAATACAGGATCATTGGAGAGAAGGGGTGGAAGTGGTAGAAGAAAAATTTCAAACGAAAATCAAGAATCTGATAGATTTTTGGCGAAACAATCCATTTCAGACAGCTGTAGAAGCACACAACCAAACTAATTTTCCTGGGACAGTAAGAACGGCAAGAAATCGTATTAGGAAAAAATCGAAATTGAGAAGCAGTGTAGTAGCTAAAAAGCCATTTTTGACCGATATGAATAAAGAGCAAAGAATATTTGTCTAAATTAATCTTTTATTATCTTTTGTAGGTACTTAACTTTTTCTGACTATTTAAAATGCACACAATGTTCAGCTCCGTTGTGGGAGATGTCAAATAAGCATATACCAAATGTCATGTTTCTAACTTTAAATGTTACAAAATTATAGGGGGAACCACCTGTGAGAAACACCCGGTACATGGCAGGCCGTCTTGGTCTCACCATACTCTGACGTCTCTCCAGCAAATGCTTGATGATCGATATTAAATATGTTGGACATTGTAATTCATGGAGTTTAAAAAGAATACTACGGTGCCAAACGCTATCGAACGCCTTTTTCACATCCAGAAAGACGGCAGCGCTGCTTAGTCCCATTATGTTTGCCGCTTGGATATTTGATGTTAGTATGGTAAGTGGATGGATAGCTGCGTGGTCATAAGTAAATCCAAATTGATGAGGGAATATCTTGTGGCCAATTTCGTTTGTTATTCTATTACAAATAATTTTTTCAATTTTTTTCCTATTATTATATTATATATTTATATTATTATTAGCAGTGTAATACCTCGGTAATTTTCTGCCCTTGAGTGATTGAGTTGAGGTTGTGGAATTGGGATAACTATGCCTCTTTTCCAAGCTTGAGGATATATGCTGTTGTTCAGGCAAAAAGCATACATTTCTCTAATTTTTGTATGGATTTCAGGTTTCAGCTGTCGTATAATATTTTGTGTGATATTATTGATTTCTGATGAAGTGTTCTGCCCAGAGATAATAACCGTTTTATATTCTTTATTATTAGTTTGTATATTGTTGTTTTGATGAACTTTTTGTAACTTACACAATAAAGAAATTTGAATTTGAATATTTGAATTTGAATTTGATGTTCTGCATGTATAAATTGGTCAAGCAATTCATCCACTATTATCGTTTGTTCATCGGAAATATAATCTAGAGTTTTTGTAATGTAGATTTTCGAAATACGTACAAAAAATAGTAGCTTTTTCCTTATGGTTGTCGAACAACATGTTCCCTTGTTATCGTGTTGGTACTGTTGATGTCTTATATTTTGTTAGTTTTTTTTATCTCGGTCCAGTAATTTTTTCCTCTTCTTCTATTTATGCTGTCACAACTTTTATTCCACTTATCTTGTTCATAAACACTAATAAGTTTATCTACTTTTTTATTTCATTTATTAAATTTTCCTTTTAACTCTACATTAAGATCGTTTTGTTTTATGTGTCTACTGTCGTTTTTTCTTTATCAGCGCGATTATAAAAGGCGGGTGCTCATATTTGTAAAATTTGTTTCCTCCATTTTAATGAATTCTGCTTGACTAGTTTTGTCAACTTTCGATTAAATCTTTCTATGTACAGCTATAACATTTCTACTTCTTCCTGTATAAATTCTATCATTTTATGGTTTACTATATCTATGTTACACTTTTTGCAGGTTGTATTTTGGTTCTTCCTCATGTTGTCATTGGGAAGGTATTACTTCCAAATCTAAAGTCCACAAAATGCTCAGGTGATCGCTACCTACATCTGGGGTTAGAGAAGTTTTGATATGTGTTTCTATATTTTTTGTACATAGAATGATGTCTGGCGTGCTACTTACATTGTTTGGCATTATGAAAGTGCGAGAAGTTTTTATTTTGGTAAAATTAGTGTTTTAGATAAAAAAGTCTATTTGTTGTCTTTTTCTATTATTAGGATTTAGGTCTTCAATTATAAAAGAATGTTCATATTAGTGTTTTGGATAAAAAAAAGTCTATTTGCTGTCGTTTTCTTTTATTAGAATTTAGGTCTCCAATTATAAAAGAATGTTCATACAACGCCGCTTTGGTAAATATTGTGTCTTCTATTGGTAATGTTGGATGTATGTCTACAAGAAAAATGTACATTTTACTTTTTTGGAAAGGAATGGTAAAATGTAGACAACTATTTAGGATATTATTGATTGGGGGTTGAATTTCCCCAACTTGTGGCTTCGCCTGAACCAATGCACCTCCCCTTATGTTGGTATTGAATATATTACGGTATTGAATATATTACCTTTTTGTTGAATTATATTACAGTTTTGAAAAGGTGGAATTTTGTCCTTTAATTTTGTTTGTACACACATAATATAGTCAATATTCTTGGTTTGGGTAAAAAGATGCACAAGATGTTTTTCGATGCATAACTATTAATGTTAGCATAAATAAGCTTTAATTTAGCTATTGGTAACCTGTTACTTCAGTGAGTTCTGTTGGTGATTCTTTACTTAGTGGTTCCTTCAGGTCAAACATTAAAATGTACAGTTTGTTTCCACTGAACACTTGTGTTGAATATATGTTGTAGAGCTCAATAAACCGTCTTAATTTATTTATAAGTTCTTGTCAATCAGTAATAAGATCTTCATTAAGGGTTGTAATGTATATCTCAATATTATGATTATTTATTGTTATTGGTTGATGAACTCTGCTTTTCTTTATTTTGTTTAATTCTATGTTTGCAATTCTCTTGTTTAATGATTTGATTTTTGTATTTGGGATTCAATTGGTTTTGTGGGCCTTTTTGGACATTTAGTAGACCATGCCTGGTGATCCTCGGAATTACATGCAGCACATTTTTCCAGTAGTGAAGTGGTACAGGCATTCGTGTGATGTTTTCCTTTACACTTCTGGCGTGTAATCGGGTTAGGACACATTTCTGTTTTGTAAGTATATTATGCACATAAAATTGGTATAGGTTCCGGGGCTTTGCTGGGAAAAACAGCATTTACTCTGTAGTTATATAATAATCCGTTGTAAAGTAAGTTTTTAAAGGAGCTAGTTCTCCTGTTATAATTTGAATTAAATTTGTCCAGTTATTTGTGGCTTTTGAATCTAACTCGTTTGCAGTAACGGTGTGTTATTCCTTCATTTGTGAGGTAGGTACCTAATTTTTCGTCGGTAATGTCCCTTTCAACTGACGCAATCACGCAAGAATACGAGGCTGTAAAATTGTTTGGTGCAGGCCTTTTATTTGTTTCAAATTCTTTAAAAGACGTGAGCACCATGTTGTTTAATATTTGTTTTATTTTTTTATTATTATCAGTTTTTAAAAGGAATCCCCTTGACGTTTTTATAATAACATCACTTTTTTTCTGATTGTTGTTGTTGCCATAGATCAGCAAATTCCAAGCGATTCATTTCTTTTGTTGTGGAAAAGGTAAAACATGTGTTGGAATTTCTTTGTTGTGATGGCTTGCATTTTGACAAAGTAGTTTGTGTTTGTGGTTAGATTTTTTGTGGAATGTTTTTGAGGTGAGCCATTAATTATATTGACTATTTGTTATTTACTTAGCTTTTCTAAGCGTTTTCTTTTGCGGTGTTCCTTACCTGTGGTGATAAATTCTTCATTATCCGAACTCATTGTTCATTTTTCACAACAATACAAATACAAAGTGAATAGCACAGTAACAGGAAAAAAACTTTTATCAGAGATGCCTGAATACTTGTTTATCATCTGAAAGTTCAGACTAAAACTGGTTATTTTATTTTTCACATAACTTGTATTAAAATTATGCCAGTATTTTATTCCCATAAGAAATATAAGGAAATTCGTGTATGGATATTGCAATGATAGTACCACCGGCTCAGTTGGAGTATATCAATGTCAAAACTCAAATATATTGAGCATCTTCGCATTACGCAAAATGTGATTTATTAAAATAAATCACATTTTCTCTAAAGCTTCAAATTTTAACCTCAGATAAATCAAGAACCGTTAAGAATTCATAAAAAGTGAATAGAATAATTTTTGCTTAAAATTAGTCATAGAATTAATATCCGAAGCTTCTATCTTGGATACGTCGGCGGCACCCTGTATACCTACTTCGACATATACATACCTACCATAAATATATAAATTATAACATAAAGCTGTTAGTTTTACTTGTTTAAAATAATAATACTGTTTTAATTTGTAGCTAGTTATTAAATATTGCATAGACATTTAAAAGTTTTGGTGTGCCATATTTTTTGGGATCCTTTTATTACTTGTAATCTGTATATTATGTTACACTAAACCTAAAAAATATACTGACTGACAAGCAGCTTTTGAATATGCTTACAGCCACCTAAAATATATGATTCTCTTCTGGGGTCATGCTACTAAAATAACATATACTTTTATTCTCCAGAACAGAATTCTTAGAAACATTTCGATGGGTTTTTAAAAAAACATCATAAGCAACAATCGTCAATTTTACGGGAAACGATTTTTCCTTCCCATCGCGTTATTTTTAAACAAAAACCGAGACCTGAAATAAAGCCGTGCACTAATGTATATACAAAAAAATCACCAAATTTGTTTTAAAAATAACTAAATGAAAAGAAAAAAATCGTTTCCCGTAAAATTGACGAATGTCGCTTACAATGTTTAGTCAAAAACACATCAATTTTTTCAATGGGCTTCCTAGACTCATGCATTATTTGTGAGTAAATGGGTCTTAACTCTGCTGTCTATCTTATTTTTGTCAAACGTTATATAGATAAGTTTCTGACAGCTTTAACTAGTGGCATATTTACCAAAAGGCTGAGTAGGCTGAAGCCTATGGCGGCGTTTTTAGGGGGGCGGCAGATTTTGTACTGAAAAATAATTTTGTGGATTTCAATGTATATTTTGTACATACAAATGAAAGAAAGGTAAGTGAGGACCTTTTTTTTGGTCAAAAATAAAAAAGAAGAAACATAGGGGCGGCGAAAATAAAATAGCCTACAGGCTGCAAAAATGTAAATGCGCCTCTGGTTTTAATAGTTCATACTTACAATACAAAAACAATTATGATATATCAATAGATTTTCAACTTATAGAAAAAGTCCATTCTGATTTAGTAGCATAGTGTTTAATAAGCTACCCGAATACATAAGGGAGATAAAGTGACCAAAAAAATTAAAAATCACTGCTGTGCTATCTATTTAATAAATGTGATTATAATGTAAATGATTTTTTAAATTAGTCTGTTATCTTACTTTATCTATATTTCTTTGTTGTAATATTGTATTATTTTTTATAGCTTAGTATACTGTTTTGTATTAAGGTCTTTTTACAACTTTTGTGCATGCTTTTATATTTTTTATATATTTATTTATTTATTCAACAACTACAGGCGGATACATACAATATCTAAGCCTAATTACAGGTTGTGTTTAATAAGCCTAATTACAGGTTGTGTTTAATAATGGGACACTGAGTTTAGTTCTGGCCTTGGCTAGGTACAGACGTATTTATAAGCGTGCTCGCATATTCGGTTAAAAAATCATTGTTTTTAATCAAAATAATAAGAAAAATGGATAGTGAAGATGAAGATTTAACCTGGCTCATAAAAGAGTATAAAAAAAGAAAAAGAAAAGACTTGGACCTTTCACAAGACGAAATTGATAACATCATTGGCATTCAAAGAACAAATCCCACAAAAAAGCAAATACCCAAGAATCATCATCACAAAAAACGATAAATCAAAATACACCAAATTCCAACAAAAACAACATTCCACAAATACAACATACCACAAAAAATACTCGACAAGAATAAATGAAATTAAAAGTAAAGTTTACAAACACCTTTTTTATGTAAGTACAAAACAAAATATAAATAGAAGCCAACTGTCAGAAATATGGGAAATAGAATATCCCAACTGTAAAGATATTATCTTAACAACAAAAAAAGGATTTCTTTTAAAATCTGATACTGACAAAGCTAAATTAATTAATACACTTAATTCATTGCAACAACAACAAAAAATTGAAGGGTTTATTGAAACAAAACCAAACAATTTGTCACAAAATAAATCATCCAAACCACCAGAACTGACATTCTCTGTAATTATAGCCCAAGTTGAACAAGAGATTAATGAAGTAGATCTAAGCCTTCCTTTGCAAAATCTAAATTTAGCTCACCGATATTGTAAACGCATTATTTCTAGAAAAACAAACCAACCCACATTTTTTATACGCATAATTACAAATGATAGCAATGTATCACAAACTCTACTTAAGGAGGGTGTATTTTTTCGTCATCAACACTACCCAGTATACCCAAGTAATCCCCTGCTCCATTACCACAACCATGCGGCAAATGTGGGCAATACTCACACCCAACTGCAAACTGCACTGAAAATATTAAGTGCAACAAATGTACTGGCAGCCATTCCACAAACAAATGTACTTCGACAAATCCACCTAAATGTGCATTATGTGGCTCGGAAGAACACGGAGCATGGTTTCTTAAATGCCCACAACGACCTACAAAGCCAATAGACGGAATTCCCAATGCAAAAATCAAATTACTCAATAAAAAATCTGAAAAACTAGATCATACCTTAACAAAAAATAACAGAATCCATGCACCAGTGACTGTTCACGATATTATTATAAACACATATCTACGAAAACTTAATAAAGAAAAACTTATAAGTAGAGAAGAAATTATCCAAAAGCTAAAGACAAGATTTCTTCAAGAATACAAGATTGACACCACAGCAGTTTGGTCGGGAAACCGCATTTACATTCTTATGTTCGATATTGAAGACCCTAATGCAGCCTCCCCTACAGCCCCACTCGACAACACTAATAATGTCCAATTTAACTAATATTAAAATTTTGTACACAAACATAAACAGCTATAAGAACAAAAAATTAGTCATCAACAACTACATTGAGAAAAATAATATTAACTGTGCCCTTTTTGTAGAAAGTAAAACCGATTCAGAGACTAACACTAACTATAAAAATTGGAGAATAATACAGAGAAATGGAAACATAGTAAACCATAATGTACGAGGAGGAAGTCTAATACAAGCAGACCCAAAACTTAAAATAGAAACAGCTAACCCTCCCAGAATAAACAACCCTCTAAACGAAGCTACCCATTTTACTATTCCATTCAAAGAAGATAAATTACATATTTTTCTCATTTACATTCACCCTACTTCTCCCATAGAGCAAACAATTTTTATTAATGCTGCCCTGTACAAATATGCCATAATAATAGGAGATTTTAATTTTAATTCAGGAAAGGTGAAACAGCTTAAAGATTTTTTAAATAACTCGCAATTTCTAAAAGTCGACACTCCGCCAACGTTCCTAATGCAACATAATCCTGATTCTACTCCAGATGCAATGTTAGTCACCAAAAGCATAAAAAACAACATATTAAATGTGGATGTGCACCCTGACCTCGGTTCGGATCACTTGTCCATTGAAGTTTTATTTAGTATGGCAATACATCCAGCAAATGAAGAAGTAAAACTAAACTCAAAACGCTGTAACATGGCTGAAGTTAACAAAGAAATCATGCAATACGTAACACCACTTGCAAACTTAGAAATTACCAAGAAGAGAATTTCAGAGTTTCAGGAAAAATTGTCAAGTTTGGTAATAAAACACACTCCCACACAACCAATTAGATTTTATACACATTCACTTCCTCCTTTTATTTTAAGGTTAATAAAACGAAAAAGACAAATGTACAGAGAATATAGATCAAATCCATCTCCTCAGGCTAAAAGACAACTAAACGAATATAATAAAAATATACAGAAAATGGTACATGAATATAGAACACACAAATGGATAGAAGCATGTAAAGAAATTCAAAAACAAAGGGGACGCAACTACTGGCAGCAAATAAATAAGCTATCAAAATATAAAAACAAATTGACCATCCCGCCACTGGAATCTGAAGGAAAAAACTTTACTGAAACTAATGACAAAGTCCAAATACTGGCCAAACATTTTGAAAAAGCATTTACTGAAACTCTAGATCCAAATTTTGACCAATACCAGTTTGCAGTTGTAAATGAGTGGTATACAAACTTCTTTACCCTGAGACCTAATAATTACAATCAAGATTATCACCATATTGATCAAACCACCTACTTTTCTATAGTTAATGAAGGAAAAAATACAGCACCAGGCAAAGACAATATCTCGAAAAATATAATCAAAAGGCTAGAAAAACCGGTCCACCTATACATTATGCGTATATATGAATTCTGCCTAAATTTTCACTATTTTCCTGAAGAATGGAAAGAGGGAAGTACAGTACCGATCCCAAAACCAAACACTGACCATTCACAGCCTTCAAACTACAGGCCCATCACATTATTACCAAATATAGGAAAGAACTTTGAAAAAATAATAAAAAAATTCTTGCAACTCGGGTAGGACATGCAATCCCAAGGTACCAGTTTGGATTTACAGACGAGTCTTCAACCAGTCTTCCTTTAACTATTCTGTCCTTAAATATTCAAACTACACGCCTACAAAAAAACTATAGTGCAGCATTATTTTTAGACATTAATAAGGCATTTGATAGCGTATGGCACAAAGGACTTCTTTTTAAACTAAAACAGTTAAAATGTGATGAATATTTAATTTTTCTTTTAAAGGACTATCTAGAAAATCGGACAATACAAATTAAAATTGGTAATGTTATGTCTACCAAAATCCTAATTAAGCAGGGAGTACCTCAGGGGTCTCCCTATCGCCATTACTATACAATATCTATTGTCACGATATATACAACTATGACAAAATACACAAGGAAGAAGTTATTCCAACATCATATATTCTCCAGTTTGCTGATGACACAGCTTTAATCGTCCATCAAAAAACTTTAAAAAAAACTGTTCAAGAGCTTCAAAATTTAATAAATAGAACAACAGTATGGTTCAAAAAATGGAGACTTAAACCAAACCCAAATAAATCACAATTTTTATTATTTCACCATCAAATTAAAGATAACTCTCCTACAGTAATAATTGACAACCAACCTATTTTACCAAAGCAGTCTGCAAAATACCTAGGAATGACAATCGACTATAAACTTAATTTCAACGAACACATGAAAACCATCAAGAAAAAGACTATATCAAGAGCTAAGCACTTTAGAAGTCTAACTTACAAAGGTCATGGCATAAATGTAAACATAGCATCCACCATATATCAATCAATTTGTAGACCACTTTTGGAATATGGACACCCAGTCATGCTAAACCTCCATAATAATGCCAGAAAAACTCTAGAAGTAGCAGAAACAACATCCTTAAGAGCCATTACAAGAATGAGACACCCCATAAATATATTGCATAACCCACCAAATATACTTCTCTACGAGACAACAAAAATTCAACCAATATTGCAACGTTTAAAACATCTCACAACAAATTTCATATCAAAACAATTCAATTTAGATACTATTCAAGATTTTTGCCTAAAACGAACTGAAGAAGAAAAAAGACAACAAACACATAAATATCCTTTAAGAACAATATATGAAGAACTAGAACACTTAATTTGATAAACAAAATCCATGCCCAATATGACTTTTTTTTTTTTTTTTTTAATTATATAAATTGTTTAAATTCACTTTTGATTTTAATGCCTTTATAATAACAACAAATTGTTAATAACATTAGGCTGAAGGACCTCGGTCAATGGCCATTTGATGTAATGTAATTTTTGCTTATGTCAATAAAGAACTTTTAAGTAAGTAAGTGGGACACTTGGTACACAACAGGAGTATTCCAAGTGTCCAGTTCCTTATGCTACTTAATACTTACTTATTAGTTATTGCGTTATTGCCTACATATATTCTACTACTAATAGTCTAACTAAACAATACACTATTATTTTTACCATATAATGCATTCTTAATTTTCCTACTAAACATTTTATTAGGGTCACCAAATATATAACAGAATTGCTGATGTTTGGGTAATTTTCTAGAAACCTGCGGCAACTCCATTTTGACGAAATTTGGTATACGGGGTTTTTGGGGCGTTGAACACGAATCTGAAAGAATTTTTTGGCGGAAACGTTTCGTTCTTGAGATACTCATCATCAGACTTGAAATTTAAACTAATCCTATTTTTACTAAATTCCCCCTTCTTTTTGCACACAATTCTTGATTAAAAGCTAAAGTGGCACACAATATTTGATTTTCACCTTTTAAAACCCCGTTTTTACGTATTTTACATTATTATTGCATTAAACTGCATAGCTATACTTTGAATCATTTCAATCCCAGTGTGCCATGAAGCTGTATGTGTATGTATGGTTGCCACATTATCAAAGAAAAGCCACGCAATTTAATGCAAAAATAATGTAAAAAACGTAGAAAAACGGGGTTTTAAAAGGTGAAAATCAAATATTGTGGGACACTTTAACTTTAAATCAAGAATTGTGTGCAAAAGAAGGGGGAATATAGTGAAAATAAGATTATTTCAAATTTGAACTTTGATGATGAATATCTCGAGAACAAAACGTTGCCGCCAAAAAATATCTTTCAGATTCGTGATCAGCGCCCCAAAAACCCCGTATACCAAATTTTGTTAAAATCGGAGTTGCCGCAGGTTTCTAGAAAATTACCGATGTTTGTTATAATTTATGATCATTGAATTTACAAGAGATTTTCTTTGATAGTTCATTCTATAATATGTCTTAACACTAAAAGTTCTAAAGCCAACCATTCTAGTCCTGTTCGGAACACACATATTCACCGATTTTAAAGTTACATTATCAAACGCTAATCCATTCATAAATTTAAAAAAATGAACTATGCTAGTGTAAATTCTTCTGTCAAATAATGTCATAAGGTTATATCTCTTAAGGTTTACTGGGTACATTTACATTTTTATCTTCAATTTTTTTTTTTTTTGGCTGACAATGTTAATAATTATTTTTTAGTTTTTTAATGGAAATAAAAATAAATAAATAAACAACTATACTTCTTTTAATTTCAGGCTTTTTTTCTTTAGGCTATATTTTTTTTTTTGTCTACACTTATGTAGTATACTTAAACTAAAATTTAATTAGTGTTAAATAAGACTGTACTTTTTCATACCTGATCAAGTTTAAGACGCTTACTACTCCCATGATCAGTGGATCTTGCTCCTCCTAAACGTTTTTCCTTTTCCCTTTCTTCGAGCTCTCTACGAAAATCCCGAGAACGTACTTCTTCTTGGGTTCCTTGACCATGTTCCCTAAAACATAAAGTATTATAGGATTTTCTTAAATTTTCCCAAACTTTAAAAACAAAAAAAAATTCTGGGCTGACATTCTGTAAGAAACATAAGAAAAGAGATCTTTTAGTATTGTAATAAATGTTAGATTACCGATTCTATAACCCACTTTCGTCACTATCAACTCAATTGAATATGAACCAAAGCTAAAAAGAAAGAGATACAAACCTTTATGTCTGTTTTTAGCATTAATCTTTGTCTTTTACTCTTTAAAATATTTTTTTCCTTTTCTAGCAGAAACAGAAATACATTTAATACACAATACGGTAATTTTCTAGAAACCTGCGGCAACTACAATTTTAATAAAATTTGGTATAGTTATGGGAGTTTTTGGGGCGCTGATCACGAATCTGAAAGATTATTATGGCGAAACCATTTCCTTCTTGAGATATTCATCATTAAAGTTCAAATTTGAACTAAGCTTATTTTCACTGTATTCCCCCTTCTCTTTGCACACAATTCTTGATTTAAAGGTAAAGTGTCACACAATATTTGATTTTCACCTTTTAAAACCCCGTTTTTCTACGATTTTTTACATTATTTTTGCATTAAATTGCGTGGCTTTTCTTTGATAATGCGGCAACCATACATACCATAGGGCTTCATTGCACACTGGGATTGAAATGATTCAAAGTATAGCTATGCAATTTAATGCAAAAATAATGTAAAAACGTAGAAAAACGGGGTTTTAAAAGGAGGAGAGATAAGGATCTCTTCCGTTTTACTATCCCCATTTTCTTTTATTCTTATGTTTCCTGTAAAATCTCAGCCCAGAGCTCTTTAAATAAAAAAAGAAATTGACAGACGGCTGTTAAAAAAGTATCTGAAATAAACTTATTAAGTAAACACATATTCAAGTAGCAAATATGATTATTTTAGGAACCAAAGTAATATAATAAATTAGGTTGAAAACTTTAAATATTACCTGTATTTTAATTTTGTGTGCCCAGGTAAATCCCGACTTGAATACTGGCGGGAAATAGCACTAAGATCTTTTTCATTCCTTCCTGAGCCACCTCGAGCTGGCTCAAAAGTTGGTCGTGCAGCAGTCGTCATAGCTTGAATCTAAATGAATGGGATAACGAATAAATGGCTTAAACCTAAGAATCAACTTTAATCTATGATAAAAATGGAGACTCACTAGAAACTCTTGTTAAAATATAGAATTAGTAAAAAAGTTTCTTGACCAAAAAACACAAATGGTTTGTTTTTTTTTGTATTAATGGTTTTTTTACTTTTGACGTTGATGTTTGACGGTTGACATTAATATTTGACAATTTGGGTTACGATAATTTGCTGTATTCCTTTTATGCTCCAGAACCGCTCAGAACGACACCATAAGTGTTCCTTTTACAATTTTTTTACATTTTTTCACGTTGTAAAACCGTTCTTGATACTATTGACAGTTCAGAGAACGGTTCAGAACGATTTTACAAGGTAAAAAGAATACACTGATTGGTGTATTCCTTTTAGGGTCTAGAACCGCCCAGAACGACACCAAAAGTGTTTTAATTTAGTGTATTCCTTTTACCTTGTGGAATCGTTCTGAACTGTTCTCTGAACTGTCAATAATGTCAAGAACGGTTCTATAACATGAAAAATGTAAAAGGAACACTCATGGTGTCGTTCCGGACGGTTCTGGAGCATAAAAGGAATACCCCAATTGCAGTCTATTGTTTTTTGACAGTTTTGACCTTCTTGACAGTTCAAGAACGGTTTCGGGCGGTTCTAGAGCATAAAAGGAATACACCAAGTGTATTTCTTTTACCTTGTAGAACCGTTCTGAACCGTTCTCTGAAAGTGTAAAGAACGGTTCTACAACATAAAAAAATGTCACAAAATTGTAAAAGGAACACTTATGGTGTCGTTTCGGGCGGTTCTGGAGCATAAAAGAAATACAGCATTTTGGTGTATTCCTTAGAACCGTTCTTCAGAACCGATCAAAACAGTTTTTAAAGAAACGCCAAAAAACAGTGGGATTTGCCCGTTGACATGACATTTATAAGATTTAACAGATTTGTTGTTCTTTGTTTGGTTTTTGTTTTAGTCATCCGTGGTTTATATTAATTTTTTTCGGGTTAATTATTTAACCACAGTAGATATTTTTCAAATATAACCAAGTATTTTTACTATTTGCCTTTTGGCATATCCCATTAGTGTCAGAACACTTCGTGCACCTCCTGTGATGATGGTGCATGAGAGGCAAGGGGAGAGGTTCTGCAGAACAACTCCACTATAAAAGGAACACTTACGGTGTCGTTCTGAGTGGCTTTCCAGTGACGCAAATAGAGCGCTCCCGAGTAGCTCAGGAGCATTTCGTTCTACTTTATGGCGTTCCAGTGACGGAAAGTGTTATGCACCTGAGCTACTCCGTTTTTCTTTCTCCTTGCCCCACATGCACCAACCCATCTTTTGGTTTTTGTGCTTCACACATGTTTTTTATGGTAAGGGATGGATTTTTAAAATTATTTATTTAAAATGGAATTAGATATTTAAAAGAAATTATTATTATAAAGCCAAGAAAGGTTAAAAACAACGAAATTTTAAAATTTCTTAAAGTATCTCTCTTTTCTTGTCTAAGGATGCGTTCCAGTGACTAACTTTTTAGAGCAGTTCAAGAGCTTCAAGTCCTGGAGCGTGACGCACAAAAATTTTCGTCACTGGAAAGCTACCCTGGGCGGTTCTAAAGCATAAAAGGAATATTTATTATATTCTTTACGGTGCTCACGAGCGCAGTAACAATTTACCGATTTTGCGCATTTCATATTTGTCTCTTAAAAGAATAGGAAACAAACGAAATTTTTATAATTCTTAGATTTAAAAGTTTTTAAAAGAAACAAAAAATAATTTGCTGATGCTATATGGTTGTCAGAACAACTTTGTTTATTTTTAGGCTCTTTTTATTTAGGTATAAAATACTAATTTTTCTCCAAACCACAAAATACCTACAACTTTTTCAAATTCAAAATAAGAGTATCTTTATACAAACACAAACATCCAGGTTTTTTTTAAATTTATTGCATTAATAAGTATTGATTTGTTAATAAATTTATTTATAGCAATATTAAAATTTTAATTTATATTAGTTTATAAATAAATAAATAAACATCTTTAATTAGTTTCCGTTACATGCCAGGGATATTTACATTTCATTTTCTGTCAAAAATTGCTTTTACAATAGGCGCGTTCTGTTATTACCTCAGATCGATCTGACCGCTACGAAACAGTTCTTTATTTAAACCCGGAGGAGAGAGAGGAAATCTTTATCGTTCGTTTATTACATCTAGACGCATCCAATTGTCCTCGATTCAATCGAGGCATTTTGACGGAGAAGACGGATAATCTTGGTTTGAGGTTAACTTAGTTCTTTTATTTTGTTTTTGTCATACAAATTTCCAACTGGCTTGCACAGTTCTTACACTTTCCCGAAAAAGATGAGCTTGCAAGAAGTGAAAATCTTTGACCCCGAAAAAAACGTGTAGTTCTTGCAGAAAAAAAGAAATAGAACAGCCATAAATATTTATGTTCCTATAGCCAAGAAAAGTGGCACACAAAAATCATTGTTTTATAGTGGTTTAGTTGAGTATAATAAATTGCCTTTATATATCAGGTCTGCTTTATTAAATGTAAATGAATTTCGTAGACTAAGTATAGAGGTTATTGAAGAAAATTATTGATTGTTGAGTATTATGAGTAGTTCAGAATTGTTATTTATTTTTTGTATTTATTTATAGCACTGCTTGTTGCTAATAAAACATTTTTATTACATTTCATTTTATTTATTTATTTATTTACGAGCAAAACCCATTTACAAATTTACATGATTTAAAAAAAAATGAAATTTGCACAATAATTAAGTAATAGCTATAAATTGCACTAAAAATAAATAATCAAATGTTATAACATCACACATATCACAGTTCAAGACGCATGACATTTTTTATATAAACACGTAACTAAACAAACAACTGTAAGTGCTTTGGTAATTGGCACTCATAATAAGCAAACAATAAATACCAGCAAAGTAAAAAAACGAGGTTATGTATTTTTATCTGGATATTTTATTTGCGTTCGTTAATTGCCGATCGTTTCGTCTCATCTGAAATGACGTCAACAAAATCTCCTTGCATCTCTGAGAGGCAATTGCAGAACCCACCTAGAGTATAAGGAACACTTATGGTGTCATTCCGGACAGTTTTGGAGCATAAAGGGAATACAGCATTTATTATGATAACATTCGGACACGTTTAATGTGCAAATCTGCGAATGCACAAATAAATTCTGTAGTGAATGTGCGAAAGCAAGGATTGTTTATGTCATCAAGCTTAGTCTACATTTACAACCAATTCGGAAATTTCAAATTGACGATTAAACAATTGGTTAAACTTTACTTATGAAATTTGGATTAGACAAGTGAAGTTTAACCAATTGTTTCAATATCAATTTGAAATTTCCAAATTGGTTGTAAATGTACACTTAGACTTACTAGAATAGCCACTTGGCTATGCAAACAGCGTACATACTGTCTAGTTCTCATGTACGGCAAATTATTGCGGAACTGCAGAGGTCCGGAATCATGTGACTACCGGCAGAACAATGCGATTTTGATATTACGGTCACGAGATTCCGGATCTCCGTATTTCCGCAATAATTTAACCTACATAAGGACTAGCATTAAAAAGAAAAAAATAAGTCTAGTACCTTTCTACCTAGCTTCACCTGCAGAATGGTCAATTGAAATTAACGCCATATTCAATTTAATGCTTTGCACCACAAAGTAATAAACTATTGGTGTGGTGTGGTTATTTAATCTGTGCTTTGCACTGTGACCGGCGCGCCTCGGTGACAGAATTACAAACACCTTACCTCCTACTTGATGTCGTTACATTAATTTGATAAGAGGTGAGAATTTTTGCTTTGATCAGTGGCGGCTGGTGATGCCCAATTTGGTGGGCCCACCCGCACCATTGTTAAATATACTAATAATTTTTATTTAACTGTTGATATTACAGTCTATAAAATCACTTTAACCCGTTTTTTGTTTTACTATTTAACATAGTATCACTAAAAATAAATTAATTACTTATAATAAACAGACCTAAATAAAATTTTAAACATTATAAGTTTTTTCCTATGATGCGTGTTGTGCCCATCAAATTGTCTATCACTAGCCATCACTGGCTTTGATATGCAATAAATTATATTCTTACGCTTTTTATAAAACCAACCAAACCAATAAAATCCAAGGTTTTCAAACGGCGCTTTAACTTACTTTTTCAAACAATGTGGCAACACTCGTGTATGC